>JAMQGT020014336.1:0-262817 GCA_024447675.2 Pterophyllum scalare
AAGTACATCAGCGAGATTTCGGGGAGAGAAAGCTGCTTTTTGACTTGATACATGATACATGAGCAGCTATCCATAATGAATGCATCCCTGCTACTTATCTTATTAGCTGAACCCCTGCTCTCCAAATACTTTCCCTAAATAACATGCGGAAAAAAATTGTGTTTTCGGCGGATGAAGAGGAAAAGCGTCTTCCTGTGAGATGTCAGATGCATAATGAAGTATGTCATCCCTATTTCAGGGGTAGGAGCATCGCTGCTGAGTATTGTTGACCTGTCTGCGCTTGCAGGGAATGTTTTCAGGGGCCTAATAAAGTGGATGTTACAAGATTTTTTTTGAGCATTTATTCTCCAGCATCAGACAATGTGTGATGAGCTGTTTGCATGACTCCAATTGAATCCAACTCCTTGAGGAATTCCCGCTGTGATATGGCAAGGCACAAAGGCGTCTGGGTACCTACTGACCACTTAACTGCCTGCGCTTGTCGATAACTCTTTATAAAGATCAATTAGGGCGATCAGTGGTGAGAATGCTGCTGGGGCTGAGGTGCCATATTGAGCTGTTTCTGTGGGATGATGTCACAAGCAGTCCTTTTCCAGAGAAGGAGCCTCAGCCCTCCAGACATTTCACTTCATTAAAGGGGTGTTCTCCCCAAACCAGAGCGATGAACTCAGCAATAAGCTGCTCCTCTCTTCTCTGCCACGTCTGTGCCTCGAGAGGGGGCCAAGCCCTCCCAGTGTCCAGCCGGCCATCTCTTTTAAAGGGGTTTTTGACTGAAATATTGAGCCACAAAAGTCGATTTAGATAGTAGTGACAGCTTTTTTCATTTATCCTTCACTCACCTTTTTGCCCTTGCGAAATGCTCCTTTACACATTTTTACAACCCGATTGATTACATGCTGCTGTTTTCAGTTCATTGTGCTCTTTTTATCTGTCCTGCCATAGAGTGCATTTCAAGCCTCTCGTTCCACTTGTGTCTGGCGACGTGATAAATGTGGTTGTCATGGCACCTGTGGTAGCCAATGAGCTCACTGGAACCGGTGTGTGTGTGTGTGTGTGTGTGTGTGTGTGTGTGTGTGTGTGTGTGTGTGTGTGTGTGTGTGTGTGTGTGTGTGTGTGTGTGTCATGTCCAGCTGCTGACAGACAGGCTGGTCCAAAGCAAGCTGACCTTCCACCTCCTAACCTTTCTTCCATGCTGATTATTAATCCTACTTACAGCGCACTTCCTGTGTCCCTCCATCACAAATTAACCTTTTTCTTTTTCTCTTTCCCCTTTCTATCCTTCTCTGTCCTTTCTCTCACGCCCCTTCCTCCCCCCCCCTCCCTCTTGCAGCAAATTTATTCACGTGAAAATTATTGACGATGAGGAGTATGAGAAAAACAAGAACTTCTTCCTGGAGCTGGCCGAGCCTCGAATGGTAGACATGAGTCTGCAGAAAGGTGCAGTACTGACTCTATTTATTTGGTTTTCTTAATCACCTTTCTTCTTTCTCTCAGTTTTTTCTCATTCTCTTGCTTTGTCATTGTATTGTATCTCCTGTTTGTAGCTTCCTTGCTTATCTATCCACTTCCTTCACCTATGCTTTCATTACACTCCCCTATGACACTGGTACCCTATTCACCTCATGCCACCCTCCTTTTTTTACATCACTTCTCAGCCATTCTTTAATATTACATCCAAAAAAACAGCTGCAAAATCAAACCATCACCATTATAATGACAGTCTCCCCAGACAGCATCATCATCTGCATAAAAAGAGAACAGGGAGTCTAGGAGCTGCTTTCATTTACCTTCTCAAAGGAGCAAGTGGCCATTATTATGCAAAGACACGTTTTACTAAATGCAGAGTCTAGCAGCTATTTTTAACCATGTTCTTGCTTCGGTGAAAAAGTGCAAGCGTACTGTTCTTGGTGGTGACATTAGATTACTGATTTATGTTTTGCCGTGAGACAGAACAACACGCAGGACTCTTTGAATTTGATAGTTTGCATGAAACTATATGAACTTAAAATCAGTTTTTTTTCTGGTTGCATCTTATAATGAGGTCATAAGTTTTCCGTAGCTTCTTGTATTTCTTAGGCTTTTTTTTTTTTTGGCAACAAGGTGACTATAAGAATAAAAAGTAAAACAGAAGAATCCAAATCAGAGCAAGTTTTCATCATAAGTTTTGTTTGTTGCCTTGTTGCCTGCTTGTTGTTGATAATGTGTGCTGAAAGAAGCCAACAGGCATTTTCTTAAGTTTTGCACACCGTTATCTAATGCAGTGTTATCTAACCATGCTCAAGGCCAGGCAACGGGAGAAGCTCACAAGCTGGTGCGGAGGGTGCAGAAACTAACACTTGGCTGTTCCCTGCAAACACTACAGCTCATTATGTTTACGTTATTGGGTCTGGCAGCACTGTCTGGGTGCCGGCTTCCCGTGTTCTCAGAGTCATGATGAAGAGCAGCTACTACGCAGGTCTCTAAGAGTGACGGCTGCATCACTCCTCCGCTGCTCTATGATGCTTCTTTTTTTAAATTCCCTTTCTGTGTTGTTGCAGGTTTTACCCACATGCACGTGCTGCGTGCCAAGCATCTTGTTTTGAATATGTAGTATTGCCTTAAATCTATTCCCCTCTGTCTTCTATTCTTGTTAATTTACCTGAATAGGTGATATATAACCGGGATAAATGCTTTACTGTTGTGTCAATAAAAGCAAATATATTTACATGTAAATGCTCACGTGTAACATTATAACTAATCTTATGAGTTTAACGGTGATCTTGAATGTTCCTCTGTAAGTATTTGGAGACATTGTCTGATCAAGATCAAGATGTGTAGATCTTCAGCTTTAATTTAAGGGGGTTTAATTAAAGTATTGCATTAACTGACAAGCATTCATGGCCAGGTGAGACCTGTTCCCTCATTATTTCATGACAAATGAAGCTAATGAAAAATTCCAAGTCTTGAACTGGTGGCTTTTAACTGGAATTCTCAATATGAAGTCCAAACAGATGTTGATGCAAGTGAAGGAGGCCAGCATCAGGCTGAAAAGCCAAAATAAACCTGTCAGAGAGATACTAATAATATTCTGAGCCAAATCAGTAACCTGGTACATTTATAAAAAGAAGGAATACCTGGCCAACTCAGCAACACCAGAAAGCCTAAAAGACCGCAGGAAAAAAAGTAACGTGAATTCTTTCCTTGGTTAGGAAAAACAGCTTCACAACATCTAGCCAAGTCAAGAGACTTTCTCAAGGAGGTGAGCATATCTGTCTACAATCAAGAGATGCCTCCATGGTAAAAATGGACTATACTTATATGGCTTTTTTCTATTTTATTTGGGCACTCAAAGCACTTTCTTACTACAAACCACATTCACCCATGCACTTTTCTGTATGCCATAAGTGCTTTTAACCAAACATTTACACACTCACATGGATGCATTGGGGAAACTTGGGGTACAGTATGTTGCCCAAGGATACTTTGGCATGCAGGCTAAAGGAGCCCGGGATCGAACCACTGACCTTCTAATTGGTCGATGAACAAAAGCGATGTATCTGTTTACTAGGTGCAAACCACTGGTTACACTCAAGAACAGGAGGGCCAGATTTGACTTTGCCAGAAAGTCCTCTTAAAGATATGGCACAGTTCTGGAAAAAAAAAAATCTTTGGACAGATGAAACCAAGATGAACTTGTACCAGAGTGATGGGAAGAGAAAAGTATGGAGAAGGGAAGTAACCGCTCTGATCTGAAACATGCCACATTATCTGTCAAACATGATGGAGGCAATGCTGGCTATGGCTGCCAGTTGAACCGGGTCACTCAGTGTTTGATGTGACTGCTGATAGAAGCAGCAGGATGAAGTGTACAGGGCTATACTCTCTGCTCGGATTGAGCCAAATTCTGAAGAACTGATCAGATAGTGCTTCACAGTACAAATGGATTATGACCACAAGCTTACTGCAAAAGCAACCCAAGAATTTCTCAAGGCAAAGAAATGAGAAACTCTTCTATGCCAAAGTCAGTCACCTGATCTCGATCCAAAAGGTTGCGTTTTACTGAAGAAAAAAATGAAGGCAGCGACCCACAAACAAAATTACAAAAACTTATGTAAATGTTACCTGCTCTTCAGAGGGAGAGGGTGTAAAAAAAAGCACCTACTCTGGCATTCTGATTATTTGATTGAGGCATTTATAATGTCTCTTTTACTGCTACTCAGTCAATGAGTATACTCAGAACAAGTCAAAAATGTATCTGTATCGACAGATGAAATGCGTAGATTTTGATTTATTGCTGTAAATATGAAGCGCACAGTGGTTATTTGCTGATTAGACCTTGCAATCGGTGCCTCCTAATGAGAAATGCGACATTTTTTAAAATCGATTAAAATGTAAAGCAATGACATTCAGTTGCGCTCGGCTTTGGTCGAGGTCGAAGTCCGCTGCAGGACTGCTGGGTTCACTGCAGCGAACAAGAATCAGGATTGCTACAGACAGAATAGGTGTCGAGGAAGTGGAGGCAGAGTGCGCTATCTGCTCAGATGGAGGGAGAGATGAAGATTGGTAATGACTGCTGGAGCTAAGGAAGACACATGCCAATGGCCAGGCTCGGTCTAAAGAAATCAGAACAGCTGCTTTGTTTGGGCCATAGGCTGGAAGGGGAAGAAAGTGAAACCTTTTGTGTAGTTTCTGTATGCAGATGATAAAATATTCACTGCATGTTTTTCTTTCTGTTAAACATATTTGTGTATAGTTAATGCCAAACTGATTAAAGTGTTACTAATTCTGGTACTAGAAAGATAAAAACACAATGAAAGCGCAGGCCTTGTTGACTGTGAGTAATGTGAGCTCTACTTTTTTAAATGAATGAGGTAATGAATCTTTGATCAAGGGTAATAAATGTTTGATCTATATATGATGAGGAGGTAATGAAACGCTTTTCTGTATTTATTTCCCATGCAGGATTATATTTTATGAATGTGCTCGTGGTGATGAAATTTGTTTGATTTGATATTAGAGAAAGCACAAGCCAGTGTTTTGAGGGTTAGATATACACCATTCTCCTGCTGCCGGTGTAGGTGCTGCTGGATCACAGTGTTGTGAATGATATGATAATTTCTCAGTTTTCATATATAATGTAGCGATTATATTGTTGTTCATAACCGCTGATGTGGGGCTGATTGGGTTTGTTTTTCTCCTTATTAAAGCCGTAGTGGAGGAGCAGAATTGATGAATATTCTATGAGAGTCTTTGTTTTGTTGCCCTTTTTTTTTTTCATATGCAACAGCCTTGCTCTATTTTCCTCGCAGCCTTTACATCAAACAACAACAAACTTAACTCTTAGTTCTTTATTATTTCTTTCCTATAATGATCAAACTAGGAACACATAAATAAAAAAAATACTTGTCAGATTTCTGATCTTTAGAGTGGCATCATTCAGTGCAGCTTCTAAATTTGTTCAAGCGCTGAGGCGTTGATGGCGGGTCAGACTTTGGACAGTGTTTGAGTAATGAAAGCAATCAAGCCAACAGTCACCCTCACCTGTCAGTCTGGAGTTGTTTACTGCCAGCTCCAGCAATGCCCTTCCCTAACTCGCAATGAAGTCGTCAATACCATTAGCACCTTCGGTGAGGTGGCCGGTCCAGCCGCTCCAGTCAAGCTGCTGCTGCTACAACACAACACTGCAGAGTCAGAATGTGCCACTTCCCAGTTTGGTGAGTTTTGTTTCAGGCATGCTGATATTCATGTCAGATATCAGTCATGTCATGTGTGGAGACATTCAGTGAGGTCACGGCTTCTGTAGAATTATAAAGAATGCATGTGCACTTAAAACATGTACATCATATTTTACATTAGGTAGTTATATTGTTGTCATTCATTTGGTGCAAACTTTTGCCTTTATTTGGCTTATATTATTCTTATGTTAACTGTATATTAATGTACTTTTCATCAAATTTCTTTTTGTTCTGAACTTGCTTGCAAATTTGTATTAATATTTAATTTGGCCATTTTTTAATGTGAGTACCCCAGAAATATTTTTCAGTTCTCGCTTTCAAACAAGCTGCACAGCAAGTGAAGCTCTTACAAATCTTGGAATTTTCCTTCTAACAGTCAAAAACTTTGATTGCATCTCATATGCAATGAGTAAAATGTGTCTGATAGAAAGCAGTAAGTCATGCTTGGAAATATCCTTGTACCTGGTGCAGTGTCAGTCCTTGAGTGCTGGAAGTTTTCTGCACAGGAATGAGAATTTTAGAAGTATTGTAAGGCAGAAAGAATGTAAACAGTCATATGAAATGGGAAGTTTTCACAGAATTCTATGCAGTCTTCTAAGCACACCCCATGATTCAGGAACTTGGAGAACCACCTTTAGCAGAAATAACTTGAAATACTTGACTTTATGAGTCTCTTGCATCACTGTGGAGGAATTTAGGCCCACTCTTCTTTACAATGTTCATAAGTTCATTCAAGTTTGCGGACATTCATTTATACACAGCTGTCATAAGGTCCCACCACAGTATTTCAATCAGGTTAAGCTCTGGACTTTTTCAGCCATTCTGTTATAGATTTGCTGCTATGCTTGGCATCATTGTCCTTTTTGCATGACCCAGTTTGTACCAAATTTTAGCTGTCAGGCAGATGTGAGCGCATTTGACTCTAGAATACTTTGGTATACAGAGGAGTTCACGGTCAACTCAGTGCCTGCAAAGTGCCCAGGTCCCGTGGCTACAAAACATACCCAAATCATCAACCTCCCACCCCTGGTGACAATATTCGCCAGAGTTAGAGCAATTTTAACTTTGTTTGCTTTTCTTTCTGCTACAATCAATAAGTGCTGAAAAAGGGGCTAACAAAATCCAGTCAATAATTTTTTTGTGAGCAAACAGAAGATGGCCATACTCACTGTGATCTCACCTTTAAGTCTGGGACCACTTCAAAGCTTATTTTGCAGCCTGACATCACAAGTACAGGTTGGAACTGACTGAAACCAGGTATGCTGCATGCCTGTACCAGTGACTTGTAAATCACAGGGTAGCTGTGCACTAAATCATACCCTGCTTCATAGTCTATTTTACTCAAAATAGGAGCTTGGTCTGCAAAATGAATATCATGATGTTCAAAAATTTGGGTAGAAACTAACAACTGGGACCATACTAACTGGGAAAGATTTTACTGTTGTATTACATCAAATTTGCAGTGGGGTCAGTTTCTCAGAGATTTCTTTGCAATCAAACTCATGACATGTTCCAAAAACCCAAAACAATCTCTTCAAATTTCAAGTTTGTTTCCTCTAACAGTCCAAAAATACAAAGATATATATTTAACATGAAAAATTTGCACATCTTCACATTAGAGCAGGTTAGTACAAGGTCATGATAGGTGGGGCGCGAACTTTTAAAAGACTAATCAACAAGTCTTTTGACCACTAATTACAGTTGCTTTTAAATATGGTAAGGTGCCTCAAATAAATAATCATCACTAAAGAGTATGTTTCCTAAGGATTAAAACAGTCATACACTGGGCCCACACTTGGCCAAAATGATTTTTTAAAAAAAGGGACATACTGAAGAAGAAAGGAATCACAGAGGATAAAATAAGGTGCTGCAATCCTTCTGAAGAAAATAAAAATCAGTACATGAGCAAAGGGGGTGGAGGAGGGGTGGAGAATCCTTGGGTAGGCTTGAAGGTTTGGGACCTTCAAATGAGAGTGCAAAAAGTGTGCTACAAATCAGTGGCTGACAGTGTCATCATTCATGCACTGTGGTGTCTTATGTAGGATCAAGCACTTGAGTGTGTTTCTTGCAGGTGTGCTCAAAACTGAATAAGGAAGCAAGTATTCTGGACATCAGTGTGCTGGTGATGGAAGTATTTTAGTATTTTATTATCCTGTACATATGCCGTATGTGTTAATGTGTTTGCACATGTGGCTGTAGGATTAGTGCCCCTCTCCCCCTGCGGTAATCCATCTCCAACCCTGCCACTTTTCATTCAAATCATGCCCAGCATTGGGAAATGTGCCACCCGTCAGGCTCAGAGTGAGCTCTTGTGGCATCTAAGGGCACTTCACATGCTGTTCTTTGAGCTTGGCCGGGTCCTTCTTCCAGATTTCTCTCTGTCTGTCTCAGTCTCACACAGATACATGCACACACATTCATTACTACCAAATGAAGGGTGAGTCATATTGTGGTGGGATGCTCAGGCCAGATCACCGAAGCTAGGACACATGAAGCTCAAATGGACAACTTAAAAGGGTGCCTCAAGCGCCCTATAAGAATATAAAGACATTTATGTTGCAGAATATTATGTTGAATAAAAATGCAAATTTACGAGGTATTTGGGGCACTTATGTGTTGCACAAAATTAGACTAGCAGTCAATCAGACTGAGACAAAAATTAAATATGATGCTCAAGCAAAACCTTAAACATGTGCTCGTCATTATCTTCTTCTCTCTGTGAATTTTTTCTAAGTTAGTATGTGTAAAAATAGTGCCTCTGATGCTAGCCTTTGGCAGACTAACTAGCAGCAGTAGTAGCAGAGCTTGCACTGTGATAGTTGTAGTGGCTGCTGCTGTTTTTGGGATCGAGCAGAAGCAGCAGGGTTAATGCATGTGCTACTGACATCACAGCAGCAGCAGTGGGTGTAGAGAAAGTAACATTAGCAATGGACGTGGTTGTAGGACTCAGTAGCAGTTTTTTTTTTTTAGCAACTATAGCAAGAATAGGCTGCAGGTGGCACAGTAGTTAACAGTAAAAATGCAATTTTGTACAGGTAATAGGACACTGTCAGTTAAATCAGTTTGTTGGAAGAAAATCCAACAGGATGAAAGTTAGTCACAAGAGAGCTGCTGGGGAAACTTTAATGGTGGTCGTGTAGTAGCAGAGAGTAAATGGGTGCAATGACGGCAAGGACAGATAACAGCCAAGCCAGCTGACATACAGCACTGTACAAATGTTCTTGAGCCACTTTTTATTTTTGTTTCTAAGGAGCCAGAGTTTCTTGGAATTTTTTAAGGTGCTCTTTAGCCATAGTTCTCCAGGCCTTCTGAAGGTCTTTCACAGTTTTTCTTTGGACCTGAGAGATGTATCTGGCCCTTTAGTTGATGAAGCGGAAGTGTGGCTGTCAGGAAACCGGGACACAAGGCTGAGGTATGCCAAATTACACAAGAACTGGACTGAAAATCAGTGGCAACAGGTCTGATGGAGTGATGAAACAAATTTAATATCTTTGGTTCCAGTCATCGTTAGGAGGTGGTGTTGGAGATCATGAATGCAGAAAAGTACTGTCAGATTTTGAGCCACCGTGCAATACCATCTGGAAAATATCTGCTTGGCAACGGCTTCATCTTTTCAGCATGACTGATCACAAACACACTGCCAATGCAGTAAAAACATACCTGGATATATAAAAACACACAATAGAGCACTGTCAGTCATGGACTGGCCTCCCCATGGCCCAAACCTTAATCGGTGC
Source organism: Pterophyllum scalare (assembly GCA_024447675.2). Classification (NCBI taxonomy): domain Eukaryota; kingdom Metazoa; phylum Chordata; class Actinopteri; order Cichliformes; family Cichlidae; genus Pterophyllum; species Pterophyllum scalare. The sequence continues at coordinate 9,452 of JAMQGT020014336.1, forward strand.
ACCTATTTCCCATTTTTCTCGCAAAATATGAAGAAATTAAGACTTTTGCACAGTACTCTATTGTGAATGTTTAATGTGGGTTGGTGTCCCGATGTTGAAACAAAATTAGGCTTATGTGCTCAAAATATATTTTTTAAGCAAGCTCGTGTTAAAGCAAGTTAAAGAAAGTTTGGGTTATGTACAATATGTTTAAGTAGGTGTCAAAGTGTTTTCAGTGACAGCATGCTCTCATAACTGAAGGACAGAATATGTTAATTGGACACAGACAAGTGGACAAGACTTGTAGTGAGGTAGTATAAAGAATGGAATAATCTCCAATGATAGGAGGAGGCAGATGTGGTGATGGCACTGAAAAGCTGAAAAACAAGCATCACTTTTCTTTTTTTGTAAAATTCTGGATCGTTATACCTATCTACGTCAAGAAATTATTTAAATGAAACAACTATGAAAAATCACTCGCCGCCACTGTGGGGGTTACAGGTAGACCCCATTTGATTAGACACAAATTCAAAAAGTTTGGAAACCATCCGAGGCTAAATTCAGTTGTTACCTGCTTTTGACATCTTCCTGTACTTCCTGTAATCCTGTACTCTGAATTTTTGAAGATGCCTGTTTGAGGACTGCATCTAAAAGGTTTTCTTCATGAGCCTGTTGTGTAAAGGGAAAAAGCTGCCGTCATTAAAGAAGCAAGACTAAGTGTATGTGTACAGGAGGCCTTAACATGTAACCCGAATATTGCAATATTACACCCAGACTGAATTTTTAAGAGGTATCGCTTTAAGATTTGCTTTGCTTCCATAACCACTGCACTAACCACTTGAGACCATGTGATGCGCCACACAGTCTCCTCCATCTCATCGCCTTATGAATAATATGTGCTTTTTCCTACATGATAGAACCAAGAGCATACCACTCATGAACTTAGAGCTCATTATGCTCCCTTTGCTGGGGTCACGGGCTGCATAAATCTCTATGACTCAGTGAATTTCATGAACCTGCTCTTTGTCTTGCTTTAAAAGTCAAGCTTATCATCCCTTTGTTAGCAGCCAACCTGTATTTGACCTCAAATGAATCGCCTGCTTTCAGCGTGTCAAGAAAAAGAGTTATTTCCTCCTCCTCAGAAAAGTGAACTGGAAAGCCAGAGGCAGTGGTGGATTAGTACCATGGGAAATGAAAGGCCACCTCCATCTCTGTAAATAGCAGTGTTCTTATGTTGCAAGTATAGGCTCAGTAGGCTCATCCTTTCTAGAAGGACACTGAGAACATATCCTCCACCAAGGCCAGTGTCCCATTTCGCGGTTTTAAAGAGCGTGATTCAGATCTGCACCTAAACTGATCGTATATGGAAATATGTAACATAGAGTACATAGAAAACCCAGAACACTGAGTCGTGCAATTACTTTCTCGATCAGGTGTTCTGAATAGATTTTTAAATGTTTTGATTTAAGAAGGATTTAATCTGCAGTGTACTTTTCTAAATAATACTCATTTTGCAGTTTGTCATAACTACACGCAATAAACATGTTGTACTTATTTCAAAGCTGGACCATATGGACAAAATTGCTGTGTATGCAATTTTACAACATGAAATGTTTTGAACTCTTCAAAATCCATCCATGCATTTTCTGCCCTGTCTGCATCAATCCATTTGTCTGGGTTTGGGTCACGAGGGCAGTTGAAGCAGAGAAGCTCAGACCTTCCTCTCCCTGGAGATCTCCTCCAGCTCATCTGGGAGAACACCAAGGAAGTCCCAGTACAGCTGAGAGATATACTCTCCCCTGGGGCCTTCTCGCTGTAGCACATGCCCAAAACACCTCATGTAGAGGCAGGCACTCAAGAGGCATCCTGGTCAGATGCCTGAACCACCTCAGCTGGCTCCTTTCGATGTGGAGGAGTATTGGCTGTACTCTGAGCCCCTCCCGAATAAATGTGCTCCTCATCCTATTTCTAAGGGAGACCCCAGCCACCCTTCGGTGGCTAACTCTCATTCCAGCTGTTTAACACTTGGTTGGGAACCAAAATCCCACATCCCATATGTACCTCATCAACACAGAAAATGCATTATATTATATTACTATTAACATTATACAGGTCAATCATTCCAATAAACATCCATAATACTATTCTAATATCTACAAAAAACTTTTTAATTCATTATTGTGGCATTAAAATGAGACATTTTTGCCTTCTGATGAATGAAATGAGTCAGATACTAAATTAATGGTTAATAGTTAATATACATCGATGACAAAAAATAAATTATGCAATCAAAAGGTTGAATCTCTCATCAGATTTACCCATTTTGACCTGTTTAGATGATTTCAATCTAGATTATAATCTACAGGCATTGCGGGGTCAAGCACAATCTTTCCCTGGTTGCTCCCCTGCGGGGACCTCGTGTCTTTTCAAAGGGCTGAAGTGCTCAATCCTCAGCCTGGAGGAGGTCTAAATGACTGGTATTGAATCAATTAACTGCCTAATTGGGCTGAGATAAAGACTCACTTTCCTTATCACCAGCCCCACCAGCCATTACAGATGGCACTGGGGCTCTCCCAATGGATGTGCCAGTATGTCAGAGTGAAGCTGTTCATGGTTTTTGGAAATCTCACAGCAATCCAGGAAATTCAGGAAAGAGATAGTGTGTACTGTACACACACCACAATTACACACTGTACAACATCATACATTTAATAAAAACTTAATATGTCTTTTATTAATTTCAAGTGTTGAGGCAGTAAAGTAGCACAGCATTACACACTCCAGATTAGTTTCTGCAGTGTTTTTTTTTCTTTTTAACCTCAGTTCAATTTGTCTGGATGACAGGTGGCCTGTGGCATGGTATTGCTATAAAACACCTCCCTGTCCCGTTCTTTTTGTGTGTGTGTGTGTGTGTTAAGCTTATTCAGATTTAAAAAAGCAAAACATGAGCCTTAGACTGCAGCATTGTTTGCTTTGCATAGGTGTGTGTGAGCTGGATTACACTGCACTACCATTTACCTGATTGTGCAGTGGAACCTCCCACGGCAACGTGAGCACATCGGCCTTTACAGTGTCCTCTGAGGAAGATGGATTAAATATTCCTACAGTTTTAGCACACATGGAGAGAACGAGAGGCTGCAGTCCTCACAAGAACACACAGGAAGTGGTAATCTGAAAATCCATGGATTAGATGCCATTTACTGATCAAATGACACATTTTATGTGGGTCAGTATAGGCCTGAAATGCAGTTTAATGAGGGTTATGCTATCATATGCATCATTACACAACATAACCTCCCACAAAGCCTTTCATTATTACCTTAGCTAATGACACACAAGAGCCACTAATCTGCTAATACCTGCCGTTTTAGCCGTCTCCCAGTGCGCCATCAGTTTTCCAGAGGCTCATCAAGCTCTGCCCTTGTTTCAACGACTGATGGCAGAAACAGCAAGACCTTGGTGAGTGAGCGATGGGGAACAGCTGTCACTCCCGGCAGGAGCAGCAACCTCACCACCTGTTGGCGAACGATTCAGGGATGTGACCCTAGGACCTCAGTCTGTTTTCTTAATGCACCTCAGTTTAGGGGGAAAAAAGTTGGTGGATTAGTGCTGGAGGTGGATCAACGCTGAAGATTACCGTGAGATCTGGAATATCAAGCAATGTTTACACTTCAAATTGAATTACATTATTTAAAGTCAGTTTTGCCTCACCACATCATGCTTTTATTTTGCTTTCTTACTGAGAGTTTAGTGTGAAAGCTCAGCTTAGTTCCTATATGTAAAGCTGTGTAGAAGGCATATCTCAGCATGGTGTGCACTGCATCCTGGACAAGAAATGCAAGACCTAAAAAAAAAAAATCCAGCAAAGACCAAATACCACCCAAAATATCGACTTGTTAGAATTGTACAAACTCTGTTTTGTCTGATATTCTGTCTTTTAATGTATGTTTGCATGCAGTTTGGTAAATCACTGCACCTATTTCCCATTTTATTAGCAAAATATAAAGAAATGAGGGGCGGCTCAAGACTTTTGAACAGTTTTCTTGCTGAAGGTAAATTATCAGTGTTTCTCTTATAAGCTTTGTGTCTTTTAATTAGCAGTTACTGCTTACAGCCAGATAATTTACCTTTACTCAAAGACTAAAGGAAACAGCTATTGTAACGTGCAACAATAACACTTTATAGCTATTTTGTGTGATTTCCATAGTGTGTAAATAAGAATTTGTTGTTTTACAGGGCATCTTGAGATTCTATTTTTAGACTGGGAAAAACATCTCCTGCTGCAGAGTTTCTATTTTTCATCTGTACTCAGCTCATCAACTGGTGGAAGTAACTGTATATTTATCAAATTAGACTGTGTTAATCTAATATGTATTTACAAGACAGACAATATTTCGCCTTAACTTATAATACACATTTGACAGCTTTGCAGAAATGGCATTAAAACAGAGAATAATAAACAATGCACCGAAACAAAAGTGAGATAACAGATTTGATAAGAATTTGAAGCAGATCACTTTTGTTGAAACAGGCATGAAATAACTCTTTTGTGCCACAAATATATATATAAAAAGTAAAATTTTCATTGAAACATTGCACAGCTATTAATTAAATCATGTGGGGAGCACAGCAGTATGCTTTGACTGCTGATCATTATCTTGGGTCAAACTGTCAGATTTCAGATTTACTATATGACTTAACACATCAGTCCTTCAAAAAAATGATAATGAGCTGCAATTTGGACTTGATGATATGTGTAGTCTGGTGATTTGTGATATGAATGATGACTTTAGTTGATGTTTGATAAAAGTGTGAAAGGTACAGATCAAGCTCAATCCTGCCACCATGTTTTTATTCTTGGCTAGAGTAATTGTGCATAATTCAGAAATAATTCATCCTTATTTATCTTATACTGGGTCTTAATGCAGTCATTCAGTTTAACTCCCTTTAAGCCAACTTTAAGAATTTTGGCCCTTGAGTTTCAGCTTATATTCATGACAAAAAATAAGAAAAAATTATAATAGGTCCTTTTTTAATAATGATAATAATAATAGAGCATTCACTACACTGCATAAAACAGTGCTGCAGTTCTTTCACTAATCAGTACCTTGACATATGAGCAATGAGCTTGGACTCAAAGAGCATCTCTTATATCTCTGATGGGCTATTTTCTCTTGTCTTAATTGCTGTGCATCTGCTTTGCACATTGCACACCTGCCTTATGAAGTTGCATCAGTCCTGGTGGGGGCTTAGCAGTTTGACCCCCCCCCCCCCCATCCCCTGTGTCTAAAATCATTTAAATCCCTTCTCTGCTGTCAGCAAAGTCTCGTGATTTGTTCTCAGCTCACTTTAAAAGTGTGCCAGGCGCTCTTTGAATACACATGACAAATTAATATTGAAATCTGGGAGGGATTACCTTAATATGTCAAGAGAGTTCTGAAATTAGAATGGTGTGACACTGATACTAATTCCCATGCAAGAAATGGATTTAAGTAAAGATTATTATGTAATCATAAAATACACCACAGGGACTGTGTGTCACAGGTGCACTGCAGGAAGTGAATCTGGATGCTCCTTTGTTGGTGTGTGTGCAAAATAACAGTTTTTGCTTTGCATTTTATTGCAAAACGTCGGGAATGCATGTTCCTGCTTTTCTTTCTGATAGCCGCATGTATACATGTCTGCTAAAACACCTGGCCATAAACCTGTTACACTGTGATTTCCCTTCCCCTTATCTTTCTCATTCCAGTCAAAGCCTAGGTATTGCAGTGGGTTTGGAATTTGCGGTCAGGGATACAGGCAGATGGGTGTTCACCTCCCAGCCTGCTCCACCAGCCATGGCACAAATGTCACGACTCAGAGGGCCTTCGGTTGCCTCAGTACCACAGAGAAATCATACTGGCACGGATGAATAGATTTAATTCAAATGGGAGTCCAGTGCTATTCATGCATTCTCAGACCCTGACTTCATTAAAGCTCCACTTCTTTCTGGGGTCACTGGGAGGAATGTCAGAGGCAGGGTGTGACATGATAATGAAGGATATGTAGAGTTAATGTACTGTCTATATAACTGGGATTCCTTTAATACAGAAAATTGTCATTTAAATGCTGCAAACTGGAGTTATCAAAGTTGTAATCTTTAAACTTTCAGTCCTTGTTGCATTTGTAAAAAAAAAAACACTTCTGCTTTGGCAGAAATAAACAGCTGATCATTTGGTTTTTCTGTTCATAGTGCAGCCAAGCAAGCCCATGCTATTGTAATAAAGAGTTAATAATGAGGGTGTCACACGAGTTGGTCAGTTTGCTTAAAAAAAAAAATCATCTGTGGTTCTTCATCTAACAGTTCACATGCTGCCTCATTCTCATGTGCTTAATTAAATGATTGTAAGATGCCCACAAAATCAGCGCTTTCAAGGAATGTGCGTACTGGATTGGTTTGTTCTTAACACTATTCTAAACTGACAGGTCTGTGATTGTTATCTGTAATCTGCATATTGCCATGCCCCCATTTTTCCAGGTATGTAACATGCTTACCTTGAAGAACAGCATACAAAGAGCCTCTAAAGCAAAAAGAGAAAAAAAAAAAAGCAGGGATTTCTGCAACAGAAGAATCTGAAACAGCTTAAATTGAAGTGGTAAACGTTCAGAGCTCTGAGACACAAAAAGGTTTGATACTGAAGATGTCTCTCAGGTTAAAAAAGTTAAAAAAGAAAAAGAAATAAAGAACAGATGTGAAGAACAAGAAGGAAGCTGTTGGAGGATAAGGACCACCATGCAGTTCACAGTCAGTGAAGAAGTGGTGGCTGGTTATTAGAGTGTGTTTTCTTAAAAGGGCCTTCAGCCTGCACCACTTTTCTCAAGCCTTCGTTTTCTTTGTCTGTGTCAGGGTATTTGGCCATGCAAACTCCACACAGTCAGAACCTTCTTGCTTTGAGTTGATAGTGCTAACCACTGGACCAGAGCACCGCCACAGTTAGCTGTATTCTCTGTGTTAAATACTCTTGGATTTCAGGCATGTTCATTCTGAATCCAGTACAGTAATGGCTAATTCCACCAATAACAGCAGCAGCTACTGCAGAGAAGGTATTAAAGAATGAATAAATGACTGTTGCAGAGAATAAAGATTTAAAAATAGTGTCATAAATTTGCATTCATTTCATGAAACTTTTTCAGACAGCTTATAACCTCCATTGTGCGTGTAGCTTTAATGGCTTGATGGCAGCAATCATTTTCCTAGAACAGTTGCCACTTATTTTAAAAGGCAGATGTCTTGTTTTACAGTTTCATTCCATTATAGTCAAGAAATGCATGATAATTTTCCCCTTCTGCTAGCAACGAGCTAACTGTCACAGCAGCATTGATTGTATCAACATGCAATTAAATGGTAATTCATTGATGCACTGTTATTGTGGGAAGCACTGCATGAGCAGTCCCTTTAATTATCTCTGATTGTGATTATAACCTTGGGTATTTTCACTGTGCATCTTTATCTTCATGTACATTGTTTGCCCAACTTTGCATGAATCAAGACAATAGTTGAAGAGCAGTGTAAACTTACAGCACCGCCTTCCAAGTGGAAAGGTCAGAGCTGAGTTTCTCTGCTGTGATTACTGTGGTTTTCTACACTAGTTAGTGTTGGTGTGTGTTGGTGATTTAGTGTGTCTTCACTCTTTCTTCAAGGACGGATGCTTGAAGCAGGTTTACTTCAGCCATTGCTGATGCTGCTGCTGAATTCCTACCCACATTTACTCAGCATTATGCTCAGCAGATAGGAGGGCTACAGGGGCAGCCATGCACAAGGAATGGCAATAGAAAGATGCCATATTGCCATCAAATTAGATTCATCCTTCTGCTTTGAATTGTCATGCTTTTAAACAAATATATTTCATTCCGTCAACGTGATATGATTTATGTTGTGATCTTTTCCCCTTCCACATTGGGGTCGTAGTTGAAGGACGGGGCCTGTCACTTAGCAAATGACACAGGCATTTACGTCAAAACGCCCCGCATGCCTTCAGTGCATCTCCCTGCCAGTGGTGGCCTCGCTGAAGAGTCACAGTGAGAATGTTGTCTAGTAACGGTTACCATGGATGCCACACTCTGTCAGAGGCTTGGGTGTAATGGATTTAAATTGAACTGTTGAGTTTGGAGCTGGGAGAGGCAGAGAGGAAAAGAAGGAAAGGCGGAGGAGGAGGAGGAGGAGGGGGAAAGAAACAGAGGGAGGAGGAAGCAGACAGAAATAGCCTAAGCATAAATACAAAAAGACAGAGAGGTGGAGAGAGACAGACACAGTCAAGCAAAGATACAATGAGATGAGGAGGAACGGAGGCGAGGGGTGGGGGTCGCTCTGAAAGCCCTCACCATCTGTGATGAGGAGCTGGAAGAGCAGTAATTGTCCCTGAGAGGTGGGGGGGGGGCTGTTCTCAGTACAGAGATATGGATGAGCTGTGCTGCTGCCTGCCATGCCAGTGGCACACTACAGTGTCAGGTCTGTCTTAACACACAGGGAGGACCAGCAGGGGCACCAGTCTTCTGTGTGGGCTCTCATTAATGTCGGTGTCACTGATGACCTTCTTATGTTACCCCTGCCTGCCCAAAAACCAACTTCACCCCACAGCTAACCTTCTAAGGAGGTTTTTCTTGCATTAGTGAAAGTCCCTCTCATTAATGCTAAATAGCTCCCAGTAGTCCCTTGACTTCTGATTTGATTTATTTTGACCAAACTATTTTATTTTGGGTCATGTCAGCAGCCTCCTCGGAGGTGTGAGGAGCACGTGTGTGGTTTTGTGTCCGTGCTGCTATGTATAGTACTTCCCCCAAAATAGAGAATGATTTTTTTTCTTTCTTGATCAAGTTCAACTGACAGAAGCTCTGACTGGACCAAACCAAACTGAGTAGACCAGCTTTTACTGTTGTATTGTATATACTGTTGAGTGTATATAGTTGCTTTGTTGCACTTAAATATAGTTACGTGGCACCTATTCTTAAATTTTTAAATGTTTACAGTGGATATAATAATTATTTCATAGGTAGTAACACCTGCTATGATGTATGATTCGGAGACTGTGGCACTGACAAAAGGCAGGAAGTGGAGCTGGAGGTGGCAGAGTTGACGATGTTAGGATTTTCATCAGAAGTGACCCCAATGGACAAGATTTGAAATGAGTATATCAGAGGAACAGCTCAGGTTGTACAGTTTGGAGACCAATTAAAGAGCCAAGGCTTAGATGGTTTGGACATGTGCAGAGGAGGGATAGTGGATATACCGGACAAATGTTATCCAGGCAGGAGAAAAGAGGAAGGCCACAGAGGAGGTTCATGGATGTAGTGAAGGAGGACATGCAGAGGGTTGGTGTGACAGAGGAGGATGCTAGGGATAGGGTGAGATGGAGGCAGATGCTCTGCTGTGGTGACCACTAAAGGGAGCAGCTGGAAGAAGAAGAAGAAAAAGAGTGTGTCATCAGTATCATCATATTGTCCGCTTGTTTGGTTAAGTTAGTTGGCTAGGTGTTGTGTTATTAGTGCTCGTGGTCACACCTATGATTCCTGCTGGGAATCAAACTTGCTCCTAGATGCATAGATTAATTTTTATTTGAATCTGTTGCCATTAAAATTACATTAAACAATGGCTAGCAAAAATCAAGAGCAAATTTGAGCCTAAACGGCCTTACAACTTTTAGGGAAACAAAATTTCTCAGTGGGAAACAAATTGCCAGCATTCAGAATGGATGGCAGTGGTGCTAGTTTCTGTCATTATGCAGATGTACTGTTTATAAGGTTGGGGAAACCTGCAGTCAGCTGAGACTGAGGAAGTCACTTGGATGAGTGACAAAGCGTTTCTCCCACTTAAAATGCCTTGTCCAGATGCACAGGAACAACTTTCTGAAATTTCCTTACTTGGATGATTGAACATACATCAAGACATTCAGAATGCATTAGTAAGAAACTAGTTTGATAACTGTGTGACAAATTTAAGCTTACCATAAGCACTGGAGGTCTTGCCTAAGTAACACATTTTTGCATTCAGTGCAGTAGGTTTACGCACTCGCAGCTAAGATGCTTTCGATCAAGTCCATTTTCCCAACCCTGAGGTGATCACTTTGGGACTTACCTAATTTGCACATCTACAACAGTATGTTCAGTCCTTGTAACCTTGTGGATATTTTTGGTGTATTTATAATCTCTGGTTCCATGCTTCTTGTGTGTGTGCTACTTGCTCCACTACACTCCTGAAATTCTGGGAAAATCAGTATTTTAGCAGGGTTGCATATTAGTGTTGACTTAGGCCACACTAACACTGGTTGGTGACTGCCTGGCAAACACCAGTCGCTAGGGAAAATGGAGTATTCCCCCCTCCGCAGTTGGTTTCTGGAGGCTGCTGGCAGTCGCTGTGAAACTGATTCCTGAAGCCCCAGTCATTCATGCCTAGAGACCAGTCAGTGACATCATGGAAATCACTGGTCGCTAGGGGTTGCTAAGTGGTAATGACACTGTGAATAGTAAGCCACAACTTTACTTTGAACACTCCACATTTCTCATTTGCGTTGCAGATCTTCAGTTTCCATACCACTTGGTTGTTAGTTAAAAAGTGCAGCCAAGTTCCCAGCTTCTGTGCAGCAATCTGGTAGCAACCAAATCAATCATGATGAGGTTTCTGGTGCATCACTCTACGACTGATTTCACTTAGCCAGCAACCTCCAGCAGTGACTCACCAACTGGTCAGGGAATACATATTTTTCCTTAGCAATTGGAGGCTGCCAGAGGGGTCGCCGAGCGGTCTCTAGGCCTGTATGACGGAAGCCTTATATATGTTGTTCTTTTGTGGTTTGTTAAGTAAGATCGTATCCCTCCCCTGTGGAAATCAGTTAATGTGGAAGCTGTGTCAGATGGAAACAGAGTGTAACCATTTGAAAATACAAACAGCAAATTAGCGCCGCTTTCTTGAGCTTTCTTTGACGGGTTGTCTGATGTCTGTGTGGATGTGATGGCCTTTGGACAGCAGCTCACCATCTACAAATACACAATAAATGCATGGATGACATTTAATTGAATGAATTTACCGTGCCTCATTGTCTTAAATCCTGACAGTGTGAACTGCTGTACCTTAAATGGGTAAAATGATTATTGAATGAGTTTTATCTCTTGACAACATTACCTGCAGGTAATTATTCAGTATTTCTCAATTAAATTTCAGTTGGCTTAGTCTGGAAAATGGTTCTTTTTTGTGTGTCAACAAATGAGTAGCATTGCTGAATCGTTTGTTTTAATTGTGTGGTACCAGCTATCCAGAAAGATGTCTCATTTAGGGACAAAATTCTTTAAATACACATAATGAAATATTCATGTGCAGGCTGCCTCATACCCAGAGGGTAAAACAACCAAAAAAGTTACTTCCAATGCAGTATTCAGTAGAAAAGGCATAAGAATGGTGCAGATATTAATGTTGAATATGATAAGTGGATATAGAGGGCTTTAGAAGGACCCCTTGGGCTTTGAAAAGCCGATGAGACGACTTAGTTGCGGCTGACGCTCTGCCTGTGTGCCTCGCAAAGGCCAAGGAAGGCAGTTAATCAGCTCTCAGGGTTACATCAGTAAGCACAGTGGCCACAATAGATCAAATCGAGCAGCTGAGAGACCCCTCGATTCCTGATGAACTCAGCTCACCTCCAACACACGGTTTCCATAGAGAGATCCCCCAGGTGGATCGGAGACCAATGCAGTTTCCTCACAAAATATAGATAAGAACACAATGCAGACATTTATGATAGAGTGCAAAAGGCTAATTACAAATAACTAATTCTAAGTGAAGACCAACATAAGTTTATTGGTTAAAAAAGTTTGGACACTACAAGTAAAATTAAGAGGATGCTTTCAAAAGTGAATATTGGTTATTTTTCAGTCAACATCATGCAAACTGGAATGAACATACCTCAGTATGTTGCAGGACTCTGCTTCTTCTTCTTCTGAGGATATACATAGTTTTGACACTGTCTATATGTTTGACATCATTTATATTCATATTATATTGTACATATTCAGGCACGTAAACAGACATTTTGATGCAAGTGTATGTTTTGGAAACTCTCAGGTGCTTATCTGACATCCCCAAAACAGGAGATTTGATTACAATCTTCTCCGTAACATAGCAGTTGCACCACTTTAACAAAACTTCTCTGTCTCTGTGACTTAGTCATCAGAGTGTGACAGCAACACAGTGTGAACACCCAGTCATCTGATGTTATTGTCTTAGCTACACAGCATTGCATTTGGTGCAGTGGTGGAAATTTGGTCCAGTAGCAAAATCACAATTTAAAAAACTCAGTGTCAAGTAAAAATCTTGCAAACTTTAAGTGAAACTATTATCAGCAAAATGTACTTAAACTATAAAAGTATTACAGACATGTCAGAGTTCTGTTATTTACTATCCTGTCATTAGGTATATTTTACTGTATAATAAATGTGTCATCTTATATGCTATTAATAAAATATTTCAGTTGTAAAGTAACTACCGTTCTCAGATAGATGCAGTGGGGGACATTTCCCTTAAAGTAGAGTGAAGTAGAAGTAGAATGAAGCATGAAAGTGTTTTTCAATTATACTTGAGTTTATGTCCATAGTCACATTGCTACACTGGGTACAACGGCAATAATTTGAAGTGATGATTTGTTGAAACAACATCCATCCAGGGTTGCTGGAGTCTGTCCCAGCTGTCAATGAGCAAGAACTGGGGTGCACCCCAACCAGGTCACCAGTCTATTGCAGCGCTAACACAGAGCGATACACAACCACACACTATCGTGTCCACACCTACCACCAATTCACAATCATCATCTCATGTGTGCAACCTTGGGATTTGGTAAGGAGCTAGAGGGGTATCCAGAGAGTACCCCAGCAGACCCATACAGAATATGAAAAGACCCCAGCCAGCTGGCAGGTTCGAACCAGGAACCTCATGGCTGCGAGGTGTTAGTTTTAACCATTATATCACAGTGTCACCCCAAACAAAAACACAAAATATAAAATCTACTATGTTACTCTATAATATTACTTCATATTTTATAAATTATCTCATACAGCTGTCAATTACAATGTAGAAAGATGAGCTTAAGTAGTGCTTAAATGCAGTTCTCGCTTTCTTTCCACTCCTGCTAAAAGCTCGTTTATGTGCAAGAGCGAGTAAGTTTGTGAGTATCCTCTACACGTTGGTGAACTTCAGTGTTTAGTTGTTTGCATGCATATGTGTGTATTCACTGCGCGTGTTTGTGTCGAAGGCTTGGTCTGATGACATTATCAGAGCTGGTAATCTGCTCTGTAATTGCCTGCTGCTGACACGGCAGAGAGGCTGATATGGCTGCAGAATAAACAGAGTGTTAACAAGTAGAGGCAGCTCGTCTCCACTTGATCCGCGCAGCTCAGCGTGAAATCCGGACCGGACAAATCGGGGAGAGAGAAAAACAGAGAGCCAAGGAATTAGGGGTGCATTTAAAAAAAGAACAGCAGAGGGAAATATGGAGGCAGAATAGAGGAAGGCAAGGAGGATATGTAGGGAGTAAACACAGACAAGAGGTGGTGCTATTGTGATAGTGGCATCACTTGGCTTTTATTCAGTGACAAAATATAACCTATTTTTTTAAATAATGAATTATGCTTTCTCTACAGGCATTGGGCAGCTAGCCTAGAAAGCCGAATTGAAGAAATAAATTACCTCCAATGTAAACAAATGCACAAAGCAGAGTGTAAAACAGGAGGCCAAGATCAGCTGCAAAGCCAGAATTTGTACAATACTAGCATCTTTGTAGAGTTAACTGCAGAATGCAAAATCACCTGAAAGGTGTTAATTAATCATTTTTCCCCCTTGCAAACAAATAAAGTGTGTTTTAGAGTTAGTGTTCCACATGGAAATGCACTGTGCATCTTTGAGGTGTAACAGACATCTTTACTCTGTGTTACTCTGTGTAAACCCGCATTTATTACAGCCTTTGCCACAACAGCATGGGTAGAAACCTTCATACATCAATCAGTCTACAGAAGCTCAAACTGGTGCCTATACAGAGGCAGAAATTGCCGCTCTGATATGTCCTGTCACAATGTGAGTCACTGCATGGTATTAAAAACTATTTTAAGAATGCTCAAGAGTCATGAAAGCAAAAACATTCAAAACTATATCAGTGATCAGGCACTCTTTCATGACACTTTTCAGTAAAGCTAGCCAGTAGCTGATCGAGAACCATAACATCTTTCTAATAAGTCTTAGAAATACTTGTTCTCATACACGAAGGCAGGAAATTAGTGTACTGGTTTACATATTTGCCTAACAAGTGAAATATCCTCAGTTTGATCCCAGGAAGAGAGACATATCCCTTTGGGGTTGCATCAGGAACATGCAGAGCAGGCTGCTCTGTGGCCTCTTGTGAGTAAGGGAACAGCTGAAAGTAGCTTGTGAAGTTGAGAAATTGCCTTTAATCACAACAGGAAGATTCATTTTTAATTGCACATTATATAGCCTAGTCTTAATTAACAAAACAAGAAAGACAGAAAGAAAGAAATTTAATTCAAATAACTTTTCAACATACAGTGGGTATGGAAAGTATTCAGACCCCTTTAAATTTTTCACTCTTTGTTTCATTGCAGCCATTTGCTAAAATCAAAAAAGTTCATTTAATTTCTCATTAATGTACACTCAGCACCCCATATTGACAGAAAAAAAAGTAGAAATTTTTGCAAATTTATTAAAGAAAAACTGAAATATCACATGGTCATAAGTATTCAGACCCTTTGCTCAGTATTGAGTAGAAGCACCCTTTTGAGCTAGTACAGCCATGAGTCTTCTTGGGAATGATGCAACAAGTTTTCCACACCTGGATTTGGGGATCCTCTGCCATTCTTCCTTGCAGATCCTCTCCAGTTCCGTCAGGTTGGATGGTGAACGTTGGTGGACAGCCATTTTCAGGTCTCTCCAGAGATGCTCAGGTTTGGTTTAGGTCAGGGCTCTGGCTGGGCCAGTCAAGAATGGTCACAGAGTTGTTCCGAAGCCACTCCTTTGTTATTTTAGCTGTGTGCTGAGGGTCATTGTCTTGTTGGAAGGTGAACCTTCGGCCCAGTCTGAGGTCCTGAGCACTCTGGAAGAGGTTTTCTTCCAGGATCTCTCTGTACTTGGCCGCATTCATCTTTCCTTCAATTTCAACCAGTCGTCCTGTCCCTGCAGCTGAAAACACCCCCATAGCATGATGCTGCCACCACCATGTTTCACTGTTGGGATTGTATTGGGCAGGTGATGAGCAGTGCCTGGTTTTCTCCACACATACCGCTTAGAATTAACGCCAAAAAGTTCAATCTTCGTCTCATCAGACCAAAGAATCTTATTTCTCATAGTCTGGGAGTCCTTCATGTGTTTTTTGGCAAACTATGCGGGCTTTCATATGTCTTGCACTGAGGAGAGGCTTCTGTCAGACCACTCTGCCATAAAGCCCCGACTGGTGGAGGGCTGCAGTGATAGTTGACTTTGTGGAACTTTCTCCCATCTCCCTACTGCATCTCTGGAGCTCAACCACAGTGATCTTTGGGTTCTCTCTCACCAAGGCTCTTCTTCCACCATTGCTCAGTTTGGCTGGATGGTCAGGTCTAGGAAGAGTTCTGGTCATCCCAAACTTCTTCCATTTAAGGATCATGGAGGCCACTGTGCTCTTAGGAACCTTGAGTGCTGCAGAAATTCTTTTGTAACCTTGGCCAGATCTGTGCCACAATTCTGTCTCTGAGCGCCTCTGGGCAGTTCCTTCCACCTCATGATTCTCATTTGCTCTGACATGCACTGTGAGCTGTGAGGTCTTAGGTGTGTACCTTTTCTAATCAAGTCCAATCAGTTTAATTAAACACAGCTGGACTCCAATGAAGGAGTAGAACCATCTCAAGGAGGATCAGAAGAAGTGCACAGCATGGGAGTTAAATATGAGCGTCTCAGCAAAGGGTCTGAATACTTATGACCATGTGATATTTCAGTTTTTATTTTTTAATAAATTTGCAAAAATTTCTACATTTC
Organism: Pterophyllum scalare; assembly: GCA_024447675.2. Lineage (NCBI taxonomy): Eukaryota > Metazoa > Chordata > Actinopteri > Cichliformes > Cichlidae > Pterophyllum > Pterophyllum scalare. The sequence goes on from JAMQGT020014336.1 coordinate 25,467, forward strand.
TGTTTTTTTCTGTCAAGATGGGGTGCTGAGTGTACATTAATGAGAAATAAAATGAACTTTTTTGATTTTAGCAAATGGCTGCAATGAAACAAAGAGTGAAAATTCTAAATGGGTCTGAATACTTTCCGTACCCACTGTACACTGTAAAGCCTGGGAACCCTAATTTTTCAGTTCAGTTTAACCCTTATTAAAATGTAAATGATATTCAGATAGAAAATTATATTGTTTAAACTGTGCGTGTTGTGGCATGTCATGTGAGTGATCTCTGCTGTTAAATTAGTAATAGTATCATGACTCGTCAGTGTTAAAATTGCCACATTTTAAGTGCCTCACCCACCACACAAATAAGTAAAGCTAAACAAAAGGAGGAAGTAAAGACAGGAAAAATGGATGTTAGTCGAGAAGTAGATGTAAAAATGGATGTTAGTCGAGAAGTAGATGTAAAAATGAGGAAGGATTAACGGGAAAGACCCAGAGAAAGAAAGGGAAAAGGCCACAAAGAGAGAATACAGGAGAATCAGGCAGTAAGGAGGAACAAGACTCTTGTTAATACGAGAAACCATCCCAAGTGAAATGCAGCATATGGGCCGATTAGGAGCGTCTCTGGTGTGTCCCGAGGCAGGCTGTCTGGGGTTTGCAGGCTTTCCCAAGCAGCCGTTATCTAGAGATGCAGATTAAACCAAATATGGAACCTAACAACTGATCAATTCCTCTTAGAAATTTTTAAAGGAATAGTTAAGCTTTTGGGGAAATCCCCCTAATTACTGTTTCCTACCAAGTGAGTACCACTTTAATCATGACTGTACCAGAAATACCAAAATACATTAGCAGAAAGAGTGGAAGCTGAGAGAAAAAGCTGGCTTTATTCTGTTCACAGTTAACAGAACCCACCTACCAGCACCTCTGATTGTGATATGATATGCTGTAATATGATATAGGATGGATTATGCACAATAAAAAGATAAAAGGAATCAAGTTTTAGCTGCCTTTGTTGTGGGAGAACACAAACTTTTCCTCCTTTTTCATAAATAAGACCACCTAATTCAGCTGGTTGCTGCATGTTATTAAAACAGCGTTGTGTATGGTAGGCTGTGCCTATTTTCTTGGCAATTATTATATTTGTTTACAGTAATCACTATCATATCTCAAAATTAATGTGTCAACGATTTGTTTATGTCAAAATGTTACTCATGGCAGCATTAATCAGCGCAGCAAGATTAAAAACATGACTTTTCATCCATGAAAGACCTCCATCAGGATGCTCAAGTGAAATCATCCAGCATTCAGTTAAATTATCAGTTCATTCAGTCTAGCAGCGTTGCCTCAGAAGATGAAGCACGGTGTGTGCTCAGCATTTTGACTCCTTCCGAATCCACACCGTCAGAAACATGGATACAGCGTAACAAGATGATGGACGCGTTACACAGCCTGCATATTGAAAGATAATAAAGGCAGCTGAAGCATTCGTCTTTGTCATCTTGTTTCTCTCACAGGCCGACGTGTTTGTGTGTGCGTGCATGCGTGTGTGTGCGCTCACAAGCTGAGTAGCGGTGCAGACCAGAGACGGCGGCCACTCAGCTGCAATCTTGAACTGTTATATTTACCGAATCACTCTGAGCTTCAGGAAACACTCAGATTGTCTGCTGAGATTCCTGTGCAGTGCATTTTCACTCATAGTCACTCTGTGTGTGTGTGTGTGTGTGTGTGTCCACATCTTCATTGCTCCACAAGTCCTTCTTTTTGCCTCTCTCTTTATCAGAAGGGGGGGGGATGTGCAGTATGGATGTCAGTAGCTTCACAAATGCAAATGTGGGCCTTATGAGGACTAATGACTCATGCTCAGTACAGTAGGTAATGTCGCTTCATGATTGGACAATTTCAGAAAACAGAGGAACATCACTCAACCCTCCTTCCTTCCCTCTATGTCCACATCTTCATCCCACCACAAATCCCTCTTTTTGCCTCTCCCTTTATCCGTACATTTACACTTTGGTGCCATGTGATCATGTTTCTGTGTATGTGTGTTCTTCATCATGGCACATGTGCTCCTGGAGACACCAAATGTAGCAGGAACCACTGCAAAGTACAGTGCTGTTGCAGCTCTGCAACATACAGTTGCAAAATTTTACTGGTGCAATTTATATGAAGGTGAAGTTTGAAGGTGGTTGGCCACTTTACACCCTTGTCTCATATTCTTTGTAGCCCTCTATATAAGGTATCTGTATGTGGTGTATCGGTGTCTAATATGGTCAAAGACAGGTGTGGTCTAAGGAATTATCGCTGGTTTCCTTGTTATATGTATATGGTCACCAGTTTACATCCTTCAGATAATCCTTTTAAGCTGTTTGAACAGTGTGGTAGGTCATAGTGGTTACCCAGATGTTAAAACCTAATAACCTGGCTGACCTCCAGGGCCACCATGAGATTGAAATAAGTGAGTAAGCTTTCTCAACAATGATAATATGGATTGCCAGAAGATTTTTTTCACAAATCCCCCTTAAGATGAATTGTAATGGCTTAGTTTTCTAAAGGGGCATAGTCTGGTGAAATACCTGAAAAATATGAAGACATTCTCAGTAGTCTCAGCTGTGCTTTGTGTCTAAGTCTAACCAGTAATCAGTTCATAATATGCTAACATGCTAAACTAAAGGGTAAACCTCTTATAACATAAGCATGTTGAGCTTAAAGCTTTTTAAACCCCTTATACATTCATCTCTTGTCCTCTAGTCTTGATTTTTTTTTTCCATATAGAGGTTTCTCACATGACGTCATGTGCACATAGCTCGAGAGTTGTCCGCCACATTTAATGTGACACAACTATCAGTTGCAAGAGGAAAAAAAATGTGCATTCCCCTGACTGGTTGGCAAGCTGTTGCTGAAGGTTGCTGGCTGTTGTTTGGATGAAATTGGTTCTGCACCATAAACGTCCTTGTTAGCAGACTGCTGCGGCCACCCAAAGCTTGCATGGGAGCCATTGACCTGTCTGCAAACACTTGCTGAGTACAAGCAAAGCTGTTGAAAAACTTGAAAAATTGCAAAACAAACTGGAAATGGAGAACATTTACTTTCAAAGTAAAAGTTGTGCCTCAGCGCTAAAGCCAACATGTTTCAAAAGGCACAGCTTTTACTTTGGAGGTCTCTGTTTCTAGTTTGTGTCGCACCACTCGGAGAGTAGCCGGCAAGTGTTTGTAGATAAGTTGGCATGTTCCATGCAAACTCAGGTGACCACATCATTATGCAAAGCAATCCTAAGGAGGTTTTTTCCAGCTGGCTCGGGAATATGCATTTTCCCACTGCAACCAGTGGTTGTCGGTCACTGACAGGTCTCTAGGCCTGTGGATATGGGGCTTTAGCAACTGATTCCCCAGCAGCTCCCGTCAACCACAATTTTCCACTCATGGCTGGTAATTGCCAGGTGGTCATGGGCCATTTTGTAGGCCCATGTGACTGGGGCCTTATTCACTTGACTTTACACTGTCAACATGATGGTTACATATCCAAAATGGCAGACAAGTTAACATCATGTAATTAACAGTCACATGTCTACCAAACCTTAAGATCAATTTGCTCTTCCTGTCATTTAATATTCCCCACCTTCCACAGCTCTTTCCCTATCTGTTCATGCATCATCCTCATCCGAATTTATGCTCCATCTTTTCCTATGAGCTGTGGTCTCTTTGTTATTAACAATCTGCAATCACTAGTTTGTTCTTGCAGCCCCTTTCTCCATCTCCATCCATCTTTCTGTATCTAGATCAATAGTCCTCATTCTGCACCCCTTCTATCCATCAGACATTTCATGCATCACTCATCCTAGTTCTGTTAGTACCTTTATCCATCCTTTCAGTCCCCACAAGCATCCATCTATCCTCCTACCCATTAGTTCATCCGCTTAGATACCCATTTTTTCTCTCATATTTTTTGTATTAGATGTCCTTGCTCTCTTGTTTCTACCAATCCGTCCATAAAACTACTCACCAAATTCTTCTTCTTCCCTGCATCCAACAGATTGTTTGTCTTTCATCCCATCTTTTCATCCATCCACCCATTCCATTCATACCACTGAATAATCCCTGCATACCGGTCCTTCTTTTCTTCACCATATCTGCTATTCCCCTCATCATCCTTTATAGTAGTTCCTGCCAGTGTTCATCCATCCATCCCTTCAGGTTCTATCCTTTAATACCCTTTCCTTCCTCAGTTTCTTTTGCTATCCCCGCTTCCATTCCTACTCTCCTTTTCCCACCAATCACTCATTTCAATTTTTCTATTATTGCCTCATAACTCTCCCATACTTTGCTTGTGTATGCACAAAATTCTCCCTCATTTTGTGTCTCCTTCCTCCATCCATCTGCACATACATCCATCCTTTCACCTATCCACATACACCAATCCGAGCACAACCTGAGATCCACCTTCGGCCTTGGCAACCACAGTAGCGCTGATAAGTCAAATGATGATTCTGCCATAATAAGCTAAAGAGAGAAAAGGTGCCCCAATAGTGCTGTACTGACACCAGTCTCAGAGTCCAGATGTGTGCGACAGCCAGAAGAATACTCAGTTTTCTGTAGCCGGAAAACTCTGATGAGGCAGAGCGCACAAAAGAGGTTGCTGATGATGACAGTTAAACACAGACACCATGTCCTAGCCCTCCACCTACACAGTCACTCTACGCGCGCGCGCACACACACACACACACACACACACACACACACACACACACACTCCTCCACCTCTACAATTACATCTCTTAGGTTAATCTTCCCCATCGCAGTTGTATTCCTGGCAAAATGACAGCACTCTGGCCTGTGAAAGCAGTCAGTGCTGCCAGCCCACTGCCTTTAAAACACTCCTGTTTATGTGTCTGATAATAGATTTTTGAGTTTGTTTGTTCCCTTTTTGGCATGAATGTGGGTGCATACACTGGTGGTTGCGCTGAAAATGGTTTAGAAATTATCCACAGAAAGTGAAAAATGATACCTGATAGTCTTCCCACACACGTTCTCATTATGTGCATTTCATTTTTAAGGTAAGGGAGGATTTGCACAAATGAACAGCAATCTGTTGCATCAGAGTCCAGCATTTTGTCAATCTGTCTTACCGCTCTGGTATCCTACTTCATGAGCTCTTTACGGTCCCTCGGAGCAGGCAGCCACTATAGCCTTTCAGTAAATCGCAGTCACTGGAGGCCCTAGCTATCTGTACATGCACATAAATCATTTTTAGGTATTTTTATAAGCAACTGATAAAAAGATACCAGCTGGTATTGATCTTTGTGTGTACATGTACGTTAGCCACAACTGAACAGTGACCCCCCGCAATTAAAACATTACTCTTCTGCATTAATAATACATATATATATGTCATGAAAACTGGAACATTTTGATGTAGCTAAGTTCCTCCTTCCTTTCCAGATGACATTATCAGCATCATTATGAGCAAAATAATGAGCAAAAAGACTTCTTTCCTACCAGGAAAGATTTTTGTTAACCAAAGACAACACATATACTTTTTAGACATCAGCATAGGTTGTGATGAGACTATTCAAAGCAATTATTGACAAACAAATGCACACTAGAGATTTTAAAAAGGCCAGTTTCATAAAAATGTTCTTGTGTAGTATATTTTCAGCATCTGAATGTGTGAATTCTAGATGCTCCCTTCCCAGGTTTTTATAAATGGCACCCTATTCACTCACCACAGCGGGGTTTTACACCACATTTGGCTTAAGATCAGCACAGCTCGACTACCACTAATGATAATGAAGCAAGTCACCCATAGCAATTAATGCACTTAGCTTCTAATGATGATTAACTGTGGACTGCATTTGATTTAAGAAGTTGATAAGGTGCCTCCAAACACAAACAGGTTAATTAGTATCATGGCTCGGTGAAAGAGGTTTCAGTAGGGAGACGGTCCATTCATGTACGATGTAGACAGCATTGTTTTGTCCTTCTGATCCTCTGAGTCCTCTTTAGTCATGTGAAAATTTGGTCTTTGTTTTCTGAATGTAAGGAGAAATGACCATGAAGACGTCAAAAGGTAGAGTTGTCAATGTGAACCTCTAGAGGCTGAAAGGCATAGGAAGGCTTTCTCCTCGCTTGTCATTCACTGATATCATAATTTGTCATGCTAAATATCTTTCTTGCTGGATTACTTTATAAACCTCCAGTTTTTTTTTCTTTATGATTTCATTTAGTTATGGTTTAAACTTTGCCGAGGGCATCTGAGTGTGTCAGTGATCCACAGCTATGGCATGCAGATAAACAACCAGTCAAATCAAAAATGTGAAAAAAGGGGAGTGATATTTCTGAGCAGCTGCAAGAGACATTTTCATCATCCTTTTACAGAATACCACATCTGACTAAGAATATTTGAGCAAGTGCATAAGTGCCAACTTGCTCATTATGAGTGAACATAAACTACAAAAGTAGATTTTTTTAATCACAGCGCCTGTGAATTTTTTTTTTTTTGAAAGGCCTGATAACAGATGAACTGAACTGAGAAATTCAAATGCAGATATTTGCTTGTATGTTATTATGATCCAACAGAAGTTTGAAACAATGTGGTCAGTTGGACAAAACTGGCTCTGTGGATTATGATTAGTTTGTGAATAAAGGTGAAAATGTAGCAGCTGAAGAACCACATTGTTCTCAGCAGTTGGTGGTGACCACAAAAAGCTAGGTAGAAACTCCTAATGAGTGCTCATGCTGCTGCATGCATATGTAGTACAAGCCAGTCATTTGTCATTGTTTTCAGTTGCTGCATGGGGCCAAACACCAATTAATGCAGGCTAAAATTAACAACGATTAAAATATTTAGTAGATATTTCAAGACCTGCTCTTTAAATTCAATATATTTAAATGCAGTTTTCATAAATATTCCTTATGTTTTGTTTGTCTTGTTTTTTTTTACAAGGAATGGCTGCTCTTGTTTAGTGTTGAACCTCTGTAGAACAAAAAAGCCTGCGAAGCAGCGTGTAGGCTTTCATGACACACTAAAACTCTTTAAAACACGCACAGGGTTTTTAGGCTGGCTGGCAGCTATTCATGACAGGTTGATGCAGGTTTTGTTGTTGTTGCTGTTCACGGCCCACACCCCCTAACAGAAGCTGCCAAATAAATTGTAGTCATCCTCCCCTCCACCATATTGACAGTAGTGAATGCAGCGTTTACATAATATAGTATTTATAGAAGTGTTAATTTTCAAGATGTCCATGGCAAATGCACTTTTGCAATATCTCAAATATATATATATGTGTGTGTGTGTGTGTGTGTGTGTGTATATATATATATATATATATATATATATATATATATATATATACACACACACACACACACACACACACACACAAATACACATATATATATTTGGGGGTCACTGTACTATTTTTGTTTATCTTATTGTATTCACAGGGCTTCTTTTACTATCTGCTTTGGATTTTTAGATAATGATAATAATGCAGGGGATGTCTTATAAAAATAGTTTAGGAGTTGCGAGTTAAGGAAAAGCCTTGTTAAATAAGTGTTGGTGTGAAATTATGCCTGTACTCTCAGTTATCTGACCAAAACTGGGAGTAAAAAAAGAAACAAATGAAAGCTACAGCCCACAATGGAAACCTTTCGAAAGCTTTGCTGCTTTCTATCAGTTTTTATCAGTTTCCCCCTAATAAACATAATAAATGCTTGTAGAAAGCTACAAAGTGCCACAGCCCTTCCTCTTCATCAGCCAATCGAATATTCAGTTACACCTCAGGGTCAATACAAAGCCATTCTCTGAGGCTATCACATTTCTCTCCTTCTTATTAACCGGTTTTCTTTCTTATCTGTGTTTCTTTCTTGCATTTCCATTGCTCATTACATTTTCTGTTTTTTCCATGCCTTCCTCCTTCCCCTCTTCTTCCTCCTCCTCCCTCTCTCCTCTCCCTCAACAGCCCTGTTGTTAGCTGATGGTAAGTCATCCATTCCTTCTCTATAAGAGTCTCCACTAACATCACCTCCTGTGTGTGGTCTAAACATCAGGCCTCCGTGATGTGAAATCCAAATCACAACAATTTATTTTTGCCACTATCAAAGATGTTGAGTCTGAACTGATACTTTGAGAGGTTTGGTATATATAAACTGCATGCCCATGCTCATGTGCTCTCCTGCTGTCATTGTTACAAACAACACATGCTCCTTTGAAGAGCTCTTCCTCACTTAATGAGGGTTTTGAATGCTAATCAGAGGATTATTAATCATAAATCCATAAATTAAGTTGTCTAGTAAAGAGCAAGGTACAAACAGTTGATAACAATCAAGATAAAAACCTACAGTCCTGAAATTAGAAATTTTATTACCTCGTTGTGATTGTGTTATTATTATATTTCCCCATCCTTGTCAAGCAAATTGTGTCATGTAGTGGTGCAGCACTGTGCCAACGAATGGCTGGATAATCAAATTTTAAACATGAGCAAAAGAAATGCTGTCAGGACTTGAGGGTACTCACTGTCTTGGATATGTAATTGATTTAGCTTAAAAGTGTGTGTGTGTGTGTGTGTGTGTGTGTGTGTGTGTGTGTGTGTGTGTGTGTGTGTGTGTGCGTGCGTGCGTGCGTGCGTGCGTGCGCAGGCTCTCATGCATTGCTATATTATGCATGCGTGTGTGTGTACTTGCAAATGCACCCTCCTATCAAGGGGACTTGCCTGTGATCGTTAATGGCAATGTTAATATTTAATGGTAAGCATGTTGTCAGCAAAGAGCAGCAGGGCTGATTCTGGGCTCGTATAAAAGATGACAGGGTCTCTGCACCAGGTGGCTCAGTGGGGGTGTCATACACAGAGCTGGATGAGAGGCTTTTGGATGCACAAGGGCTCCTTCTTGATAGAGTTGAACAGCGGAGGACTGATGTTATGGAGCTTGCTGTAATGCACTTAGGAGCTAAGTAAAGCATTGTTGCTTCTTTTGAAAGCAAAGACACACAGGCAGACATGAATTGGATACAAATTCATTAGAGCTTCCACATTATAGTTAAAGGGGACCTGTCATGCTCATTCCCATCGCAATGTTTTTTGTTCTTTTGACTATACTAGCAAAACTTTTCATTTATCTTTATTATTACTAGATTTCATTTATAGATAATTATCATTTATTATTGAGATTTGGTGCAACCCCTCAGTTCATCCACTGTATGAAACAAGCTCTCTTACCTGATAACCCTTCAAACCAGCTGTCTTCTGATAGGCTGACCCTCACAAACAGGAAGGTCATGTAAAAAAGAACATTTTAAAAGGACTTCAAGCAGTCCTATGAAAAAACTAATTACACCCCATGATTCAGTATCTTATAGAACCAATTTTAGCAGCAATAACTTGAAGTCTCATGTTGTGAAAGAAGCCAGTTGATGTCTGGACTCTGAGGGGCAGTTGCTGCATCTTGATTCTTTTCTTTTTCAGCCGCTCTGTTGGAGATTTGCTGCTGTGCTTGGAATCATTGTCCTATTGCATGACCAAATTTCAGCCAGGCTTTAGATGTCGGACAGATGTCATCACATTTAATTGTAGAATACTTTAGTATACAGAGGAGTTCATGGTCGACTCAATGACTGCAAGGTGCCCAGGTCCTGTGCCTGAAATCCAAGCCCAAATTATCACCCCCTCTAATACCAAGCTTGGCAGGTGATATGAGGTCTTTGTGTTAATATGCGTTATGGCCACACATCTCCACTTTGGTCTCGCCTGTCCACAGGGCATTGTTTCAGAAGTCTTGTAGTTTCTTCAGGTGCAACTTTGCACTAAGCCATCTGAAATGTTCTTTTTAAAAGTATCAGATAGCACTAGCAGAAAGGACTGTATAGGTGGCGTTCATACACGGTGTCTTCCTGGGGTGTGGGTCAGAACACACAGCAGCCCATCACATGCAGTCATGTACTTTATTTATGCTCCAGCATTCTAACAGCACATTTACTCCTATCGGTATGTGTGATAGTATGTGTGGTATCTTCAGTAATGACGCACGTTACATACATTAAGGTTTTCTCCCATAGTCCATCTCGAAGTCCACTCTGACACTCGCCATCAGCAGCCAATCTTACTGCTGCGTTACTGCTATGTTGCTACTTGGAAACTACTTGGAAAGGTCGGCCTTTCCAACAAGAAGTAAGAGGCTTTCTCTTGATAACCTTTCCAGGGAAGCCATACTGTTCAGTCTTTTTCTAACTGCACTTTGATTAACTTTAACATGCTAACTGGCTGCGACTTACCCCTTTCAAATCCTATTTAAGAAGTAAGGATGCACTTCGTTTTTCCCAGGACTGCAGAGAGTCCTGTGAAAACGTTCTTTTTCTCATGACTACGTGAACAGCAGGTGTGTGTACAGCTTGAGTGGTGTCCCCGAGATGACTATATTAAGGATATCCACTATCACTGGCATTATACAGAGATGGAAGTAGAAAAATAAAAAGCTTTCAGAGAAATTTTTGGTGTTTAGAGCAGTCGGAAACCTGAGCTTTGCTCTCATATAGACTACTTGCATATCTATGGAACTTCAGACATGTTTAATATGAGCATCCACCAGTGGAATAGTATATATATGACAGAAAATAAGGAGTGACATAGGAATAGAAACCCCTAAAAGCAGCTTAAAATACTTTGTTGTGGGAGCACTGTAGTGTTAGCTGTCAAATCCTAAGAGTTCTTTCTTCCCCTTAAGATTGATAAAAGATCCCAAAGGTTGATAAAATAATTCTAACTTAAGATCCACTCATTTTCCTGAACTTTCTCCCATAACAAGCCGCCTTAATTGGTGTATGGATCTACTCTGTTGTCACTGAGATGAATCTGCTGACCTTTTCCCAACTGTAAAATCATATCAGCCACTGAATTTGCAGACCAACAACATTCATCTCACTGACAACTGAACAAACTCCTCTTTGCCATGTAAAGATCATGTAATACGGCTTAAAGCCAGTATGTGGACACTGAATACAGAGTGCCTTTTCTTACCTCTCATACTATGTAGTTGTAGTATGCATAGTTATGCAAGGTTTAATTTGTTGAGGTTTTGAGACATCTGTCTCTGAAATATAAGAAAAAGCAAGTCACCTTACAAAATAAAAGCGAAACGATAAAGTCATTTGCTACTGAGAGGTAAAGGCAGAATTAAACCAAATAGTGTTCCTTTTGTGAAGCAGTCAGCTTAAGTGAGACTTTTAGGGAACTTTTAGAGGCGGATATTTTGGCGTACCTATTAGACTAACAAGAATGTATGCCAGATTTGAAATGCTGAGTTATAGTATGAAATTCACCGTAAAGTCCAGCACTTGTAGATAAAACCAGAATAATGGAAAACAAAATGGTAAATGTTAGCACCCAATATTTGCCTTGGCTGAGTTTTTGTTGTGATCGATAAAGAATGCGTATGTCTAACCTTTACACAACAAAGTTGGCTCACTACCAAATGCAATGCAGAGAGTTTTCAGGTTTTACCACAGTGACTGTTTTCACTTTTCACAGATGTGCCTTAAACACCGCGTATAAAATGTGTTGTTACAAATAAAGCAACCGTCTGATGTTTTGTTTGTGCGCTCCGAAGTGCAACACAACGCTCAGCTGTGCGTCTCCTTATTTTGATTGTCATCTTTCTCACTGTGATTTCTTTTTCTTTTGCTCCCTCCTCCACCGTCTGCTCAGATGTACCAGACAGGAAGCTGACTTCTGACGAGGAAGAAGCCAAGCGCATCGCAGAGATGGGGAAGCCGGTGCTAGGAGAACACTCCAAGCTGGAAGTCATTATTGAGGAATCGTATGAGTTTAAGGTGGGAAAGGTTGCTCTTCAAACTAGGTGAACGCAGCTTGGGATGCCTGGTTGTTGTAGCAAGACAGTGTTTTCCATGTAGCCCAAACAGATCACAGAACAGTTGCATATTTCTAATTTCAGCTGCTCTTCAGAAGCTTCCCATCCCACATAGATTTATTTCTGGTGGTGACTTGGTTTTTGTGCATCCTCTAGCCTCCAAAAAGAAATACACCCTCCATGTTTGTTCCTGGTGTGTGTGTGTTTTTATCATGCTTCTAACAGGGGTTTTGTTGTCAGGAACTGGAAGGCACTGCCATCATGTGGTGAAGCTCATGTATTTTTCTTCAGGAGGCTCCACGGATGCAGAATATAAAGTCTGGAGCTAAATAATGGATGGATTTGATTTGTGTTTTGGTGTTGTGTAATGCAGAGCACAGTGGATAAGCTTATCAAGAAGACCAACCTGGCTCTGGTGGTGGGAACAAACTCCTGGAGAGAACAGTTCATGGAGGCCATTACAGTCAGTGCAGGTAATGTGATTTGCTCCCTACGTCACTATAAACCTAAAACTTTATTTCAGTGTGAGATTGTTATATGTGACTATGCATGAAAATAAAGTGAAAAGGTGCTTTTCCCAAAATGTAAAGCCAAGCCCATTTAAAAAGTTTAACTATTTATCATTTAAGAGTATTTGTATTTAATTATTTAACTTAAAGAGACTAATCAGATGCAAACAGTGCATCCCACAGTCTTGAGTCTAAAAATATCAATGCCATTATTCATCCTCCAAAACTCATATCAGTGAAAGCAAAGCTCTTGAATAATCTCATGTACATAACACAGACTTCATCCATCACATCAAGCTGCAGCAGCAGCAGATCTTCAGCCTGCAGTCACAGCCACTATGTAGTGAGCACCATGAAGGCCTTGGTTTGTCACTTTCCTGCTGAAATATTTAATCCTGCAATGCTCTTTATTTTTTCATGATCCACCACTGGCTGAAAAATGCATGCAGTTCACATAGTCTGACACTTAGAATCCTGACAGTGTCCCTGCCTTTTCCTTTGAGGCACTGGGGTACAGAGGGCGCTCTGCTCGTTCACCTGAGGAGGGTACCCACGGACATTTTTAGTTGTTGACATAACGCTTTTATCCGGAGGAGCATGGTTCCGTTTCTTGCTCTAGCTCACTAACGAAAGACTCTGGAAAACTGTTCTGTGGCCACTTGGCCATCCTGCAAATCAAAAGGGCTGCGTTCATCCCCCAAAAAATCTTTGCTATGCAACCCAAGACTTTCAGCAACAGCAGCTGATTTGTCATGTCATCCAGGGATTACATATACATCACTGCTAACTGGGTAACACTTCTGACACACCCACTTATTCCCACCAGTTTTCTGCATCACCTAGTTTTGTAGTTTGGATTTGCTTTACCTCTGCATCAGCCTGGAACATTAAACTCTGGATTTTGGACTTTTTGTCCTGTATTTGGGTCCTTTCCTCCTGCAACTGTCACATATGCCTGTAAACTGGTCCAATGGACTCTGCATATATGAAATTTTGGTCCATATTAACATGATAACATCACAGTTACACATCCACGATGTAAATCTTCTGTTTCCTTTCTGCCACCTCGAAGCAGTCTGACCTCTAACATCAACAAGCCATTCACTGGATATTTTTTAGATAGATAGATAGATAGATAGATAGACAGACAGACAGACAGACAGACAGACAGACAGACAGACAGACAGACAGACAGACAGACAGACAGATAGATAGATAGATAGATAGATAGATAGATAGATAGATAGATAGATAGATAGATAGATAGATAGATAGATAGATAGATACTATCCTGTTGTGTGTCTCACACAGAGAATGAAGATGACATGCCATTTTAAGTAAATCTTGTTCTCTTTTTCCCACTTTCTGTCATCCCTATCTACTTTATGGATCCTTTATCTCACCACTGCTTTCCAACTCTTCTCTGGCTCTTTATCCTCTCTGCTTTCTCACAACTTTCTGCTTCATCATCTGTCATCATTCTTTGTGTCGTTCTCCCTTTTGCTTCCTCATCTTCTATATTTCTTACTTCTCTTTCTTTATCTTTGTCCAAATATTCTGCTATTTTTCCATCATCTCCGCTCTGCTCTTTCCTGTCATTCTATTTTATCCCCTTTGCCCCCCCCCCCCCGCCTCATGCACACACACACACACACACACACACACACACACACACACACACACACACACACACTCGGCTCCACTTCTGCCCAGGAGATGAGGACGAGGACGATACGGGGGAAGAACGGCTGCCATCCTGTTTCGACTACGTCATGCACTTCCTCACCGTCTTTTGGAAGGTCCTGTTTGCTTGTGTTCCTCCCACGGACTACCTGAATGGCTGGGCGTGTTTCACCATCTCTATCATAATCATCGGCCTGCTCACGGCCGTCATCGGCGACCTGGCATCTCACTTCGGCTGCACTATCGGCCTAAAGGATTCGGTCACTGCTGTGGTTTTTGTGGCACTCGGCACCTCGGTCCCAGGTGAGCCCAAGAATAGCAGAATGAACACATCATTTTAATGCACCAGTGTTTATTACATATAAATCTGTGCTCTGAAACGGTGTTCATTATTGTTTGATCTCAGTTGATGGATATGTGGTTCCTATTTTTGTTATGAAAATTCTAGCTTTATGAGCTCAAACAGTAAACATGCTTTGTCACCAAGATTGCTGATATTCTTATTTCCTCCAAAATGACATTTTCCCCCCGACAGGAACAATATGTCACCAAAAACTCAGACTCCATCAGCATTTTCTGTTATTAAAGGTCCAATGTGTGGCACTAATAAGACATATATATAAATATTTTTAAAACAACCAAGCTCGGCCACAGAAGATGCTTTCACAACAGTCTGTGGGAAATGTAGTCTTCCTTTTTGGAAACACTAACTGCTGCGCTGTAATGATCTAAGTGACAATTCAACATGGTCAAAGGGCCCAGAAATCTGCATCCAGTGCATGTAGTTCTGTGCATCACTCATGATTTAGTAACATTTGAATCAAAATCTAATAGCAGTTTCTTATGTTACCAGTACTGAGTCACAAAAATTAAGATTAGTTTTGTTTTGAACTGGAAACTGGTGTAATCTTTGCTGTTTATGACTTATTGATTATTCTTAAATATGTAAAGCTATAGTAGAATGCATGTATTGAATGCCATAAAATTATTATTGGCTTCTTCTTATAAGAGACCGAGTTTGAAGGTTGAGCCGTGCAAGTTTCCCTACTCTGCAGTCATCTTGGTAACGCCTCTGGGTGGTTATTTGAAGCTTGTGCTTTGATCAGCACTGCAGCCACACACCGAGAGGGTTCTGGGTTTGACTCTTGTGGCCCTTCTCTGTGGAGCTTGCATGTTCTCCCTGTGATTGTGTGGATTTGCCACAGCTTCCTCCCACAGTCCAAAAGGTTAATTAATCATTGAAAATTGTTAGTCATTCAAAACTGGCTAAATGAAATTAGCTAAAGTCCTTAAGTTCATTGTGAATTGAAATTGAACATAAAAGTTGGAATATAGTGAAACTTTACTTAAAAAGTTTTATTTTCTGCTCATATTATTCAAAATAGTGATGGATATAGTATATGAATATACCTGTTTAAGTATATTTAGCACTATTTGCCTTTTTTGTTTCTTTTTTAATGCTTTCTTTATCAAATATACTTTAAATTCAGTCATCTTCCCCATCGCAGATTTTGAGATTTATCCTCAACATTTTAAATAATTAAATCAAATTGAAATATTAATGACAGATGGTTTCTCTCTGCAGACACCTTTGCCAGTAAAGTAGCAGCAGTCCAGGACACCTACGCGGATGCCTCCATTGGGAATGTGACTGGCAGCAATGCAGTCAATGTCTTCCTGGGAATTGGCATTGCCTGGTCAGTGGCGGCTATTTACTGGCACATGAAAGGAAAGCCGTTTGTGGTGGAGGCCGGCTCGCTGGCCTTTTCTGTCACTCTCTTTACCATCTTCGCCTTCCTGGCCGTCTCGGTGCTGCTTTACCGGCGCAGGGCCCACATCGGAGGAGAACTGGGGGGCCCCGGGGACACAGACTGGCCACATCAGCCTTCCTTTTCAGCCTCTGGTTCCTTTACATCCTCTTCTCCAGTCTGGAGGCCTACTGTCATATAGAGGGCTTCTAAAAGTGTGACCGAATACAAACATACAGAGGTTTAAAGTACAACTTCAGAGGTAAAAGAGTGAATTCTCACTGTGGAATTTAGGGAAATCTTGTATGGAATGAAAGGACAGAAGAGGCAAACCCAGGGTTTTCCTATACAACTCCCTACTCCGCTCCGTCCCTCAACCCCTTCTGTAAGGATGCTTGGAGGTGTGTATCCTGCCCTGTGTCCCGACAGGCCTGGCTGATATAGGAGCGACCCTGAGCCAGTGTGAGTGTGCTTACAGTTGGGATTGGGCTACCACCACATACGGAAGATGGCGATGCCAAGAGGTGGTCCTGCATTCCACTGGAAGAGACTGCAGTCTTATATCTGGAGAGGGTTGAGTTAATCAGAGGTCTATATTTTTCTCAACATCTGACAAGAACGACTTTTTTTTAAAAATAACAAAAAAAAAAGTATTTTGGGGATAAAAATGCAAAAAATAAACGAAACAAAAATGAACACACACGGACACAAAGAGGAATCAAAGAACTATTTTCAGATCTATGGAATAACAAATGATTATAATGAAATGGGATGGATTTATAGTATTTATTTTTATTTGCATAGTTTCCTGAGGAGCACTACGGAGTTGTCAGAAATTACATGAAGAGGAAAATGGGGAGCGATAGTGGCCGTTCATACTGGCAGATGAATCACCATTCAAACAGGAGAGGAAGAGGTGGACACCGTGAACATGGTCAAACTGCCCTGAACATTACTTCCGTACTCTAAACGTATCTATATATAATATATTTCCATATTTTCTGTATATTTTGAATATTTGTTTAAATGTGGTCACCTTCTGCTCTAACAACAGAGGATTGCTGTGGCTAAGTGGGAGGGCAGGGTGGGGGGTTAAACTATATAACTGAACGATGTCTTCACATTTCTAAGAGTTATGTATCTTGCCTAGGTAAAAGTATGACATTGTATTTTATTTATTTACTGATATCTTGGTCTCACTCAAGTTTTCACCTTTTCAATCAGAAATCTGAAAATAGGAAAAACTAAACAAACAAACAAAAAAAACCGTGTTGCTGCAGAGATAAATTCAGAGGTATTTTTGTACTGTTCCTTCCATGCACTTTGCTGTATAGTTCTACTTATGGAGAATTCTACTTGTAGATGTGCAAAAGGCCAATAAAAAGGTGTCACAATGGACTGAACAGAGTGCCCGTGGAGGGAAAGGCATTTGCTGCGGCTGCCCACACCGACCAGCTCTTTGCTCTGCTGAGAAAACATAAGCGTTTCCTTTTAAAGTGGTCCATGAGCATTTTTAAAGCTGCATTAACTGACTGGAATCATGGTATTAAGGGCCTGCCAGGAGCACATACCCACTGAATTTAGCCCAGATGTTGTTATCTATCTTGATGCTGTCTGTACAATCACAGAGAGCTTTTCCTATGAATTGGTTGTGCGCTTAGCTTTTTAGCTATACCACATCCACTTCATTCTCCATCACATGATTAAGTAAAGAAAATGTCCTTCAAAGTTAATGGGAGAGGTTTCATAGGGCTTCGTGAGAGAGTTTCTGTGAGTTTTTTACTGGCTTTTTAGTTAGGGCAGAAAATTTTAAAGGTTAGGTTTAGAAAAGACTATTATTGTGGTTAAAATACATCAAATCAAAACTGTTAATCGTGTCCTTTAGAGCCTCTATGGCTTCTATGTAGTTTGAAGGCAGAAAACCTTCAAACTACATATAATTACTGAAGAGAGGTCCACAAGTGCCCCAGATGCTACTTTAAATAAAAACAGTCAAAAATCTAGTTAATATTTAGAGTGCAGCATTGAAGTACCTATACTGCAACCAGCCACCAGGGTGTGAGTGACAAGTCCCCCATCTTTATATATAATTTATGGGTTGAACCCCAGACTGTTATAAAAATGATGGCCATAGCCGTCCTGACATCATTTATTGGTTGGTCTTGTCATGAAGCCTTGAGCTGGGTGTTTTCGCTGTCGCCATCTCTGTGTTTCGAACCCGGACATAACGAGCAGACGGATGGATCTGATTATTCTGGATAATCTCCCTGCCATAATTTAGAAAATTAGCTACATGTTTTATTCAAGATTACCTGAAACTAGCAAGCCCATGAATTCATCAGGAAAGTGTTTACTAAGTCACAGAGTGACTTTTCCAAAGGCTTCTTTACAACCCAAAGCCTTGTTGCAACTGGAGAAGTCACCCCCTGCTGACAACTTAATGTGTGGACTACACTTTTCAGGTGTGGAAGCTATGACTGCAGTCTTGTGGCTTGAAAGCTGAAATAATAAAGTATTTAATAGACTTTAGAGTTGATGGATATTTAAAGTAAATAATTGTTTACCTGACATTGCAGAATGCTGACTTCATTTGCAATCAACAGCAGACATTTAGCCCAAATATTTAGTTACTAAAATCGCCAAAATGCTTCATCTGTCTGAATACATAGTTAAGAAATATTCATTAGTGCAGCTTTAAAGAAATGAAACCTTCCTCTACAAATATATTGTGATTCCTCCCTTAGAATTATTATTATTGCATTATTTTTGTAGGTGTTGCATAATTCTAGCCTATATGTTTTTATATCATCATGTCAGTGATGCTCCATTCGGAGTGAAAGTCTTCAGCATCGAGAGCTGCTGGTGTGGGCGTGAGAGCAACAGTTAGCTCCAGGATGAATTTGAAAGTAACCTGATATTGATAATGAACTATGTTTAACACTTGAATGGTGCTTTGTTTTTAAAATGAGAGTAAAAAAGTATATATATATATATATATATATATAAATATATATACAAAACCTCCCAAAAGTGTCAGAAAATATGTTTATTAATTTGCAAAAAGTGTATGTGAGAATTAATTCTTGGCTAATTTTAAAATCACCCAAGAGATTACCAAAGAGGTGGGATGCAACATCAGTTTTAAAAAAAAAATATATATATATATATATATATATATAAAGTTATATTTTAAAAGAAGTTTATTAAAGTAGGTGACAGTAAATGGCAGTGACACTGTATTTCCACAAGGGGGATGTCAATCTCCGGTCCCTGTGGTTGTTCCTTCTTTAATTTCTTGGCACTCTTTCCTCCCCCTCCTCTTCCTCAGTGTTCTTCCTCTGTGGTGAGCAGTGTTGTAAATACGTCTCGTGGCTGAATCGGATGCTCTTTTCCTGGCCCTGGACCACACATGCTCACCTCACCCTATCTCTCTCTCTTACTCTCTCTCTTACATATGAACACACACACACACACACACACACACACACACACACACACACATATTCAGTGAAGAGCGATGGGTCCACTGCTGCACAAGAGGGAAGACAGTTGGAGGGGCTTACTGTCCCAATTCAGATGCAACACAAAACACATTGTGTACATAACTTTCAGTGTATGTTTACATAGACACAGTTTAGGTGTCCTGGGGGAAAAAAGCATGACAATATAACTCTCACATCTCATCTACAGGTTATCTGCAGTCACTTCATCTGAGCCAGTGGAAGTGTGAAGCTTTTATTTATTCTCTCCATTTTTTTAAGTCACATGGGGTCACTTTGTTTTCCATCCCTTTGTAAAAATCCTGCTACAGGAAATATTTTGATCTTTAGTTTTGCAGGTATCCATGAACAAAAGAAAGTGAAGTGTTCTTCATTTTATCTCTGCCTTTAGTGGTTATTTCTATTGTTTATTTGGTTGTGTTATTGGTTTTATCTGCCGGGACGTGTTGAGCCGAAATGTTGGCCAGTGTGTGTTTGTGTGCCATGCATGTTGCCGTGCTGAAGCCAGGCTGTGCACCCTCTTCACAACCGTGTGCACAAATGATGATGATGATGTTACTGGTCTTCACGGGGGTGCGACTCAAAATTGGTTCTGTTATTTTGTCATGTCTTGATTCTGTAAAAGATTTTTTCTTTTTAAACATAATCATACAAATCACTTCTCAAGGCGGCAGTCTATTATTTTCCTTCTCAGTCTATGGAAATGAAATATCGCCGTGCAGTAACTGGACTAGTGGTTGATGATGTTGTGAGACACTGTGGAACGTTTCATTGATGAGGTGAATACTGTTCTTTTAACTTTGTTTTTGTGTAACAGAAAAGGGGCACGTTTAATGGATGGGTATGTTTTCCTGGCCTGCAATGAGATGTCAAAAATAAAAAAGCAAATTTCCAAAGTGTTTTGAAATTAACCACTTTTGTTCTTTTCTTCTGTGGAATAAAAAAAAACTGCTTTCTGGTTCACATGCAAACACTAGTTTCACTGACTTAAATTAAGCTTATTGTTTCAAATATAATAACTTTGCATCTTTCAGATGAATTCCAGCTTTTAGTTGGGTTTCTGCACACAAGCCAGATGCCTAAAAGTCAAACAAGTCTTCTGGGCTTTTGTGTTCATTTGGGTTTGACAACAGAAGATATCTCAGTACTAACAGTAAAAAAGCACATGTGTCATCCCAGAATTAGGTTGTTTAGTCAGACCACAGATTGCCTGCTGTTCATGGTTTGATGTTTATCAAGATGCTGTTAAAGAAACCAAGAGCAGGCTGCAGAAGAACCGCTTTGTTTACATTTCTTGCAAACCACAGAATATTTCAAATTTCTATTTGACACTTCTTAAAATCAGCACTGAGGAAGCACTACTGTAAGTAAAAAAAAAAAAAAAGCTACTTCTGACAGGGGTTTTTGTTAATATCTGTAAATTACTCTGACATTTTCAAGAAACAGTAGATGAAAGCCTGACTGAGAATCAAAAGCTCTTTTTTCTTTGTTTTCACTGTATCTCTATTTCTCATTCACAAGATTGCTGAAGTCTTTGCTTGCCACTTAATAAAAAACCTTTTAGAAACAGCAATTGTCTTATAAACTAGCTTAATGTTTAAGTTTATCCATTAAAATCTAACTATAGAAGCCCATTTGTGCCAAAAAAAGGGGGGGGGGCACAGATGAACATTTAGACACTTGAAAGTAATTTAAACGTTCCGCTTATAACTCATTGGTTACTTAGTGAGGTAAAATTTTGAATTTTAGTCTCATGCTTTTGACTTGCATTCTATCATTCATACTTTAAGATACAATGTCAAAATATGTACTCACAACTGACTTTTAACATTTTGCCAAAGTTTTCTTTAATACACACAATTATCTATTAAATTATCTCTTAATTTTAACATGCTTTTATCATATATCGTAAAAAAACAGAGAGTGGGCTTTTCTGTTTATGCTTTCCATCTTTGGTGAGCTTCCGTTCTTATCAGTCACCGTGTACCCACATTATAGCTGCATCTATACAAGGTGATATGAGGTGATAGTGGAGTTTTGTTCAGTTATTTTCTTTTGCTCATTCATCGTTTCCATTCAGGTTGAGTAAACATGTCGAACATTTTTATTGCGTCTGCTCTGTGTGGACACGTGACATCCGGGGTAGTTGTAGTTTTTGTAAATGGGCTGGGATTTAATAAGATCACCAGAAAAGTGAGGTGCAGAATCCCACATTCTGTTTTAATGGGTGTAAAAACAAATGATTGAATGAATTTCAGCCATTTATCCATGGAAACAGACACACATCATATTACTGAAATAGTGAGGATTGTTATGTTGACTGTTTTCTACTCCTTGCTATGAATTCTGTTTTTTATTTCAGGGAATTATGCATGGAATTTAATCCTAAGTTGAGTATTTTGTTCTGGTTTGTTTGTTTGTTTTGTTTTGTTTTTTTGAAGGAGGATAATAACTAAATAAAAGGAGACTGTTGAAGAAAAAGAAACGTTTCCCTGTTGTGTGACTAACTGGCTTGCAGCAACATTTGACGCTGGGAGAAGGGTGGGAAATGAAGTGTTGCTGACGTGTCTGTGCACCAATAGGACGCCGGGGATGATTCCCACGTTGGCACAATTGGCTTAAGACCACTGCGTCCGAGAAGTTACAGCGATGACTGGGTGTAGGATTGTGCATTTAAAATAAAGAAGGCAGGAGCCGTATGTTTGACATCAGCCAGCTGAGACTGAGGGGCGTACGATGCAGCAGGATGGTGGTTCCCTACAGTGTCTGTGTGCCGGATTAGCCGCTACTTAGCTTCGTGTGCGTGCGCGTGTGTGTGTTGCAGAAGCAGGGCGCACCGAGCCTCCAGCCAGCCGCGTCAGGTGGATGCGCCTGCAGTGATCCAGGTCGCCCCTATGGATCGCGTCCATGGATGTCTTCAAACCCGCTTTGGACAGTAGTTTGAGTCCTAACGCGTGCGTTTCCTCCACGGAAGAAGCAGAGGAAGATGTTTTTCGCTGGCCCACACCGGCGAATGGCATCAGCGCCGCGCCGGATGCGGGACCCACCGCGCCGGGCTTCTGGACGGCTGTATTCGACTATGAAGCGACTGCAGACGACGAGCTCAGTCTTCGGAAGGGGGATCTGGTGGAAGTCCTGTCCAAGGATTCCCTGGTGTCGGGAGATGAGGGCTGGTGGACCGGTATGATAGCAGACCGGGTTGGCATCTTCCCGTCTAATTATGTCAGCAAAGGGACCGGTATTCCGGAGGAAATACGGGCCACCTCAGAGCAGCAGTACCCAGTGCCTCCTCTGCACCGTGAGTATCCCATTGTGCTTCATACTTCTGCCAATGAAATCAGTGTGCTGTCACTAAAGAGGAGCACAGGGCTGCAGTGTCTTCTCCTATCTTTTGTTAGAGGCGAAAGCCAGGAGAGAGTGCTGTGTCATGGTAGGCGCAGTGCACTCCTGTTGGCCTAGAAACAGGCTGCCCCAAGCATCCTTACAGCTTCAGGACCGCTATTCATCACACGGCCTGTCAAACAAACAGTGATGCACCCCGCCTCAGTGCTCAAATTACAATGCACAATGTGTGCACCATCCAAGGCAGGAAGCCTGTTACAGAACTGGAGTCCTAGACATGGGATATTCTTATTAGATGATTTAAGTGCCCAGAGGTGTTGCACCAATCTTGTGTTGCAGGTGCAAGAGAGGAAGAAATATGAAATTCTTTTGTAGAGGGTAAAAAAAAAAAGCTTCTGGAGCTAAATGCAGAGCAAAGGCCTCTGACAGACACAATTATTTTATGTGCACTACATTGTGAAGTCCTAAGCATGAATGCCTGTACTTCTTATTGGCCTGTGTGCAGGTTCAAAACCTGACTTCTTTTTTTTCCACTGATGATTACAAATCTGCATGTGAGCATAAACAGGTGTTTTAAGGCAATAAAAACCCAGATTAGCACATATTGTTTGGGCGGATCAAACCTCCTCAGCTGTCTTTATTAGCAGCTGTCCCAGTGTTTGTGGGCTTTCATGTCTTCATACTGAGGCAGCTGGCCTACTTTCACACACCTGAAATATTCATCAAGGTCAGTCTGCCTAGTAGACTGTTAGGAATCCACAACATGAGCATGTACAGCCTCAAACACAGCCACAGAGGCTGCTGTTAACATTCGTACATAGACCTTCTTTTCTATACAGCCTGCATTTCTTCCTTCTCCAGACATTCTAGCAGGATTTTAGGACAGATGCTTATCCTTGTGTAATAGCAGGAGGGATAGTTTCTGAATTTGGGGCAGCAGGGTGGCTTAGAGCTTTGAGAAGGCATCCTTCAACTCAATGACCTGTTTTTTTAAGATCCTTGTTTGCAAGTATTTACCATGCTGAAGACCAAGTAGGGAAACCCTAAAGGCTACAGGCAGGTTGAACCTGACTTCTAATGTCCTTGGATGGCTGTAAGCTCAAATACACTGAGCTGATATTTACTTTTATGTTTCATGCGTGTCTTCTTTTTTTTCTCAGTTCTCGAGATCAATTTCTCAGAGCTAACCTTGGAAGAAATTATCGGGGTTGGTGGTTTTGGAAAAGTCTACCGTGCAGTGTGGCGGGGCACAGAGGTGGCGGTGAAGGCAGCACGACGGGACCCCGATGAGGATTTGGATCAGACGTTGGAGAGCGTTCGTCAGGAGGCCAAGCTTTTCGCCATGCTCAACCATCTCAACATCATGGCTCTGCTGGGGGTGTGTCTACAGGAGCCCAACCTGTGCCTAGTAATGGAGTACGCCCGAGGAGGCCCTCTCAACCGGGCCCTAGCCGGGAAACGCATCCCTCCATGTACTCTGGTTGACTGGGCCGTGCAGATTGCCCGGGGCATGCACTACCTCCACTGCCAGGCTATAGTCCCCATTATTCACCGGGACCTCAAATCCAGCAACAGTAAGAGTCACCCCACTTTGGTTTAAATTGATATGTAGCAATAAAGTTTAAGAAAAAATGCTGGAAAAATGGTGGAAAAAGCGCATTTTGATACTGCTTATTTAGTCTGAAAAACAGGTTTACTCAAAAGAAAAGAGTAAACAAAGAGCATCTGGCATTATTCTTACAGATATGGCTTAAATGAAATGCTAATTATCAGATTAGATGCTGATTACTTTTGTGTGAATCATTCAATTCACTGAACAACTATTTCAGCCTTAGTAGCATTTTCCCCATGTGGTGTCAATACAGAGTTTTTAGTCAGTCATAAACCATTTTGAAGCACTGCTATGGGCTCAAACATCATCTATTGAGGATCTGTCTTTTAGGTACTTTCCGGCGTTGTTGTCTGTGTCTTTGATGTCTTTCCTACATAGCTGAGAGCATTCCAAGCAATAAATGACTTTGATCAAGTTGACTTGGCATATGTGTGGCAAAACTTGAAATATGCAGAAATGGACTCTATTATACTGGTTTTCAGTATTTAGATAAACTTTCCAAACAAAATACAGGCCAAGAAGCTTATCTACAGCCAGTGATGGCGTGATTGCAAAGAGCACTGACTTTGTCACTGGTATTATTATGCTCGTGTATGAACACCTCCAAACAGCCCTCACCCCAGATAGATTATATTACTCTTTCTGGTACAATAGCAGTTCTATATGCACTCTTAAAGTATAGCATGAAATGAATTTTAAAAGTAATGTTCATTATGTGACCTGCACTGCTTGCATACACTTCAGGAATGATGGTAGAGAGGAAACTGAGTTTTCATGTGTGTTTATGGAGCAGTTGTAATCTTACATTTTACTCAACTGGATCCCCTAAATCCCAAGCCTATTACTGAGGATTTGCCCAATGCTCTGTCCCAGGCTCCCTATTGGAGGCTCTGACAATGCATGCCACAAGCTTCTTCCTTTTCCATTGGCCTGTTCTGCAGTGATCAGCTCAGACGCCTCACTTCCAATAGGGTGCTTTAAAGCGTTAAAGTCAGTCTAACTGGTTACCATGCTGGGTACTTAGGGGAAAACCCATGTCCTCATTGCAGTGCAGGAGCAGTGCAGGACACAGCAGAGTCATGCCAGAGGTTTTTTTTTCTCCTTTGTTTCCTGTGACTTTAGTTTATTTAGCCGGAGACATTAATATTTGATAGGTGGGTTTTTAATGTGAAAGACAACCCATTTGTTTGTCTTTAGTGTCTACAAAGCAGTTTAAAAAAAAAGTTGGGGCACTGTCTAAAATCATTTCAACCCTATATTTAAGTGTAAATATAGGGAGCCCATCCCAGCTGCCATAGGGTGAGAGGCGGAGATAACTCTAAAAAACAATACTGATTGGCAGTGATCTTCTGGCTCTCAGGTGATAAAATTCTGTAGTGAAGTCACTGCAGATTCAGATCAGTGTCAGGATGAATTGTTAAACTCTAACGAATCCTTAATCATTCATTCTTAACAGTCAAACTGCTAATCTTCCAGCACTTTGGTTTGTGATTGAGTGCCTGAAGGCCTATACTATAAGCCTCAGCTGCATTTTGTGTGGCCTCAGGAACACTTCTACACAGTTTGTTGCTGCATCCACAAATGCATTTTACAACTGTACAATGCAAAGAACAAAAATATAAGGCAGGTGCATAAACACAAACAGCTGCTTTGGACACGATTTTGTTTAAGATGAGCTGAATGGAAAAACTGTCCTGTTGACTGACAAATCCATATAAAAATATGTTATCCATGCACAGTTTAAACCAGCATCTGTAATTGTTTTGTGCTTTAGCGCACACAAAATGGTAACTTCCCCTTATTAATTCTGAATTATGGTTTTTGAGCATCCTAGAGTAAATGGACTGATTCTTGTATAGTGGTTTTCTACTCTACACAATATCTCCACACTATAGGCCAACGTTGTGATCAGGATAAATGGTCCCATGAAGCTGGTTATCAACTTGCTAAGTTCACTAAGAGGGTGTTTCACAGTCATATGAGTTCCTCAGAAAATACCTGATAAAGGAGACGTGGAAATCATTTTAGTTTCTTGTCAGATCAAAGTGAAATTAATGTGACTGAGTGAACAGATTAGAATCAAGTAGAACAACATTTTATACATTTCCTAAATCACCAAATTAATGCGTGCACATTTCCGTGACAATGCGACACACAGTTGCGCTTCATTCAGTGGTTTTAGTAAGGTATGGCTTAACAAGCTGCACCTATAAAGCGTGTTCTCCCAGCAGAGAATCTATATTGCGCTTAAAACATGCTTTAAATCAAAGACTCAGTGGAAACGTGGAGCTTCCAGCTGAATTGAAATTGACACTCTGAACATAGCCTGGTCCTGGCAGTTTTAGTTTTTATTCTCTCAGCTGCAGACTCAGTGCTGTTTAAGGGTTTCTGAGTAATGATTAAATATAAAAACAGAATTCAAACATAGGCTTGGTCTGCACACAAATTTTTATACCCCTGTAAAAAGTGAGCCACTTTCGTAGTACAGGAGTGAAAATCCTGCTTTGTAGTTCAGGCCCCAGGTCTTAAAATGAGATAAATAGACATGACATGATAAAACATTATATATTATGACATATTATATTATTTATTTAACAAAATATGAGCAAAAATCCAGAAGCAGTGTGTGAAAACTAAGTACACCCCATGATTCAGTAGCTTGTAGAACCACTTTTATCAATAACTTGAAATTATAATTTGTGGAGGAGTTTTGGCCCACTCTTCTTTACAGTATTGTTTCAGTTCATTAAGGTTTGCCATTTGTTAATGATGTGGTCCCGCCACACCTCAGTTATTTCCTCTTTCAGTCATTCTGTAGTAGATTTGCTGCTGTGCTTGGGATCATTGTCCTGTTGCATGACCCAGTTTGGGTCAAGCTTTAGCTGTCAGACAGATGGTACATTTGGCTCGAGAGTACTTTGGTAAACAGAGGAGTTTATGGTTGACTCAGTGACTCCAAGTTCCGTGGCTGCAAAACAAGCCCAAATCCTTACCCTTCCACCACCGTGCTGACAGGTGGTAGAAGGTGTTGTTATTGATATGCTGTCTTTGGTTTTCTTCACACATGGTGCTGTGAATTATGGCCAAACATCTCCACTTTGGTCTCATCTGTCTAAAGGACATTGTTTCAAAAGTTTTGTATTTAAATCCTTTAAGACCTGCTAAGGACCAAATATTTTTTATTATGTCCTGATACATAAAACCTTAGAACTGACAGCGGGTGGACTGTGCTGTCTCCAGCAGGGGGCTTTGCTGATTTCAGGAAGACAATGGAAAAACATATTCTGCGCATTTTAGGACATCATGGCTCCAGGTGCAAAACGTGGCTGCCTGCCTTCAGACC
The DNA here is from genome assembly GCA_024447675.2 of Pterophyllum scalare. Taxonomy (NCBI): domain Eukaryota; kingdom Metazoa; phylum Chordata; class Actinopteri; order Cichliformes; family Cichlidae; genus Pterophyllum; species Pterophyllum scalare. The sequence continues at coordinate 53,038 of JAMQGT020014336.1, forward strand.
TGTCCCCCACTGAAAAAAATGACAGATGATGAAACCAGAAATACAACAAAGGGTTTCCTAAGCTGTTGAGGAGATGAAATCCAATATGAAGCAAGAATGGGAGAACGTTTCACTTTCACAATAGTAAAGATGCTCATCCCAACTTCAAAATGAACAACTACTTAAAATAAATAAACTTAACCTTCTCAGTTTCAACATTAGGTATGCTGTCTTGGTACAATTTGTAATTAAGTATTTAAGGATTATCTAATTATTGCATCTGGTTTTTATTTACGTTTTACACAGCATGAAAACTTTTTTTTCTTTACAAATAGGGTTTATACTTACTTAGCACATAGAGAATGGGGTATATTTAGGCACATGTATTTGGTTTTTTCTTTAGGAAATTCCCCCATAACCTATTTTTTTCTATCAAGTAGGTTTCTGTGGGGTCCAGACAGATTGATTATAGTGATTAGAGAAGTGAGACACTGCCTAGTCACACACGGCTATGGTAATGAAGAGTTTGTAGGCAGCATCATGCAGCACAATCCCCCCCAAAGAGGCAGAAAAGTCAAGATTTCTTTTTGTAAGACAGGAACCCGTGTAAGAGTCTCATTTTCAGCCATGCTTGCAGTGTTGGTCAGTTGGCTTTCTGGTCTAGATCTGCACGACCCTATTTCCTAAAAAGTTGGGAGATAAGATATCAAATGTTGCTTTTTAATATATGTTGAGTTTGAATTAGATGCCAGTAGCATGTTTCACACAAGTGAAAAGGGGAAAAGCTGTGTAACTCAAAGCAGCAGTACCTATATTAACTGGGTTAGCTGGCAGTATATCTTAACTGTTGAATAGAATTCTTTGAAGTATTGCACATTCTTGGCCTCCAGAGGACACTCCTTAGTATTTTGGTCATCCTCAAGCTTCTCTTGTAGTGTGAAGTATACTCTGTGTAATTGTTTGCATACCTTGAACCTGTTTTAAAGCGGAAGAGTTTTATTTTTGTCCACCGCATATTTTAACATCATATTTTATCTTTTGCTGACCTGGAACTACAGTATAACTCCTACAACCAACTTAACTCCAGCACTTGCTTCAAAGACAGATAGTGCTATTTTTCATTCTAACCCACTTGGTAATGTGCCATTTTTAAATCTGTACACTTTCAGCTGCCTCTACTGCCTCTCCTTCATAGCCAATAGGTAGATGCTCTTATCTGAAGCACCGCACACTACAGTGAGTGGAGCATTTTTGGCCTCAAGGGGAATCAGCTGTGTTTGTTTCATGTTGTACTTAGGGAAGTTACTTTAGCCATGTGTTTGCTTTCAGTTTCTTTGAAAACTGCCTGTGTAGCATTAGAGCCACATGAGCGCCAGATGAAGGGGGTATTTGATGTGCACCACAGCCTGCAGACACACCCTCCACCGGGCACGGCCACAGCAGATGGTCTGGCAGTGCGGTGCTGAATGGGGGAGAAAGAGCATGTGGTTAGGAGTCCTGCTTTGCTTGCACATGTTTGAATTAGGTTCTTTTTTTATGACTAATGGAGAAAATGGGTGTGTTGCAGCGGGGTATTTGTATAGTATACCATCAGTATACTTTCAGAGTTTGTCTGAGATGTTGTGCTGTTAAAATACACAATGAGAGGATTAGCACTGATCAAGGGTGGTGGTTTTCATCTCTGCTTTCCTGTGTTGTAGTAGCTCACTGTTTCTTGGTTTCTCTGTTTGTTCTCTCCTTTTCTCTTCTCTGCTTTTATCCTTCCAATCCTTTCATCATGGCCTCCCACCAACCGCACCCTGTTTTGTTCAATCATTACTTGTCCAATTTTGGTGTTTCGACATGCATTGTGTTTTATCGTGGGACTCCTGCTGCTGCCTTCCCCAACATTTCAAATTCTGATGATGATTACCTAAAACCTTTTACTTTGACGTCAATCCCCCCACCAATCTGCACGTACCCCTCCCCCTTCCCTCATCCTCCAACCTCCTCCCCACCATCCAACTGAAATCCCCTCATCACTTCCCACTCCACCATTGCCACCCGCTCCAGTCCTTATTCTTGAGAGGGTTGAGATGGAAGACCTCAGCAACAAGACTCTGAAGATCACAGACTTTGGACTGGCTCGAGAGTGGCACCGCACAACCAAGATGAGCGCTGCCGGCACCTACGCCTGGATGGCTCCTGAAGTCATCCGCTCTTCTACATTCTCCAAGGGTAGCGACGTTTGGAGGTGGGCAGAGGAGGGTGTTATTGCAGGAATAACAACATGCACCGTGTTGTAGAACTGGTCTGAAATGGTTAAAACACCATGCACTAGAAAAAGTTCAGACTTGGCAGCAGTTGCCATGGTGACAAAGCACAGACTGACACATGGGAACAAGAACATAATGTTGAGTTTTATGAGAAAGGAACAAAAATACAGTGCATGTAATGGCAAGCTGACATACCACTGAGCCTGTATATGTTCAAGATTAAGCAAAGCTAATCAGGATTAAAACAAAAGATCACATTTGCACACTGGAAGGCTTTACAACAGTTTTTATATAAAATATCAAAGTTTTAAGGCAAACTATATAGTAAAGGTCCAAATGTGCACTGCAAAGGACAGATTAAATTATATCTGATTTTTAGAAATATATACAGAGTAACTTCTGCAACACTCACACCCATAACTGCTCAGAGGTACTGCGTATACTTATATCATGCGTCTTCATTTCCATGTTTAGGGTGGGAGCAGAGATTTGTTATGTTTGTTTCAGTGTCATTTCTTGCAAAGCTGTAAAGACCAGTCACCAGCTTGATTACACGATTTTAAAAAAGAACAAACAAAGCAGCTGAAGATCGATTTGTAGTCATATTTTAAGCAAGAATGTCAAGCATGTGGTGGTTTTAGAGAATTTGTCTCCAGGAGAGTATCATTGGGTGTTTGGAAGCCTAAATAAGCAATCTGCAGACATCAGTGGAGGTTCTGAGAAATTGTGGAGAATATTTGTCTGTGAATAATCAGCAGGTATTAGATAAAATAAGTAACCTCACCCTTTTTATTTGGAAACTTTAGAGATCATGATTTGACCTTATATGCTAATTTCCAACTCCATGTTTTTCATTCCTGGACTATGCTAGAGTAGCTTTGCATGATTTACAGGTCAAAGTAATCCTTATTTATCTTACTGTACTATCCTATACCTTGGTGAAGCCTCTCAGTTCATCTGTTTGAAATGAGCCATCACAGTCCCTTTAAGCCAACTGTCTACTAATTGGCTGCCCTTCGTTAACAGAAGGGTTACACAGCAGGTGGGTGGGGCGTCTGTGCTGTATGATGTATGCCTGATATGACAGTAAAGAGGATATCCCCACTCTCTGATCTCATACAGAGCCAAGAGCAGGCTGAAGCCAAGTCATACCAGCTTAATTATTAGAAACCTTGGCCCTGTTTAATATGAGCATCAGCGTCTACATGGGAGATGACAAGAAAAAGCACAATTGTTCCACTGTGAATGTCTAATTTAGGTATGTGATTTAAATGAGGGCAGCCTGTTGGCGGAGTGGTTAGCACTGTCAGGTTAAAGCCTGCTGGTCAGCTGGGGCCTTTCTGTGTTGATTTTTCATGTTCTCTCTGTGGCTGCGCCTGTGTTCTCTGCGTGTTCCGGTTTCCTCCCACACATAAATGTCAGGCTAACTGGTTATTTTTAAACTAGCTGTAGGTGTGGAGTGTAAACAGTTGTCTGGGTTAGCCCTGTGATGTCCAGGTTGTCTCCCACCTCTTGCCCAAAGAAAGCTGGGATAAACTCCAACCCTCCTGCAACCCCCCAGTTGGAAAGTGATTAAAAGAATGAATGGATAGACTTTTAAAAAGAAGTGGATCATTTTCAAAGTGCCATGGTGTTATGACATTAATAACTTGTTTGCATTATTCCGCCTGTCATTATCTTAATTTTTATCCTGAGAATTGTCTGCCCAGCCATCCTATTTATGAGTCCTGAGGTACCCTCCCAAAACATCAAGAATAGTGCATTATAATAGTAATGAGAGAATTTCCTCAAGTGTGCTGATCAGGGAGGGGAATTATTTCTTATTCCAAATCAATGTTCCACCCTAATGTAGCATAAACATTGCCCATATGCAGGAATTCTTAAGAATTTGATTTGTTTTGCCCTGTTTAATTGCTATATTAGCAGGTACACTGTGAAGACAGTCATAGCATTGCTTATGGCTTCTGATCCAGATCTGTCAAGAATAACCTGCCATAAACTAATCCTGATCCATTTCTGATTTGTTGGGCCATTTAGCTGCAGCATTAGTCACATGGATGTGTCAGCTTCTCTTCTGTCCTGTTGACATTTTCTCATTTTGACCTTTTTATATCTCACCTTGGTATTTACATGAGTGGTGTACAAAAGCAGTGCCACGCTAATCTTTTTTGACATTTATTCAAATAAAATGGGTTTGGTGAACACTCACAGTCTCTTTCAACAAGCATCTTACTTAGCATTCATATATTCATGCATACTTTGAGCTTTAGAGCCAGACTGACAGATATTGTGCAAGTACCTTTGCACATACATCAAGCCCCTTCTCTCGGGAGGAAACCGTAGAAGCATGTTTTTTGCAGTTATATATCCAAATTGAATTCATGAATCTTGACAGTTTTTTTTTGAGCAACTGTTTTCTATGTTTTCTTCCCTTTTTTTTTTTAAATATTGAAGTTATGGTGTGCTGTTGTGGGAGCTGCTGACTGGAGAAGTACCATTTCGTGGTATTGATGGTCTTGCAGTAGCTTACGGAGTGGCGATGAACAAAATGGCCTTGCCGATTCCGTCTACTTGTCCTGAGCCCTTTGCACGTCTTATGGAGGGTAAGAAAACAATATAATCTGCTGTTCATGTGAAGTGTCGGCCTTCAGCTTAGATTAAAGCAATTGTGTATATATTTGAGATCCAGAAGGAAAAATGTTACACAGATGGCAGGTCATGTTCCCAAAAATACCACTTTTTTTTTTTTTAATTAAAAATTGGGATGTTAACTACAAGATTCCTGTGTGTTCATAGCTTGTGAACCATAATTTACAAGCACCGAACTTAAACAGAATACTTTATAGTGCCCTGGAAACAATTAAAGGGTAAATTTGCTTGGATTGTTTTTCGTCTTGTGCCATAGACTGCTGGAGCCCAGACCCTCACTCTCGGCCACAGTTCACATCTATCCTTGACCAGCTGACGACCATTGAGGAGTCAGGCTTTTTTGAAATGCCAGCAGAATCTTTCCACTCTCTGCAAGATGACTGGAAACTGGAAATCCAGGAGATGTTTGATCAGCTGAGGACCAAGGAAAAGGTAAAGATGAGACCCCTTTGATGTAGGTAGTTTGGAAGATTTTTAGTTGGGATTTACAGTCATGTGAAAAAGGTTTTCATAGGACTCTGTGCATAAGGGGGTAAGTAGCAGCCAGGTGCTGATAATCAAATGCACTAGTGTGATCATCACTATAAAAGCAGAGGTTTTGGCAGATTGCTGGTTCAGGTTTGCGTTAACGTAATGCCACAGTCTTCTCAGGAGTGGACGTCCCAGCAAATTAACCCCAAGGTCCGACTGTGCAATGCTCAGAGATGAGAGACCGAAAAAGTCATACAAAAAAACAGTTTCTTCAAGTTATTGCTGCTTAATGTGGTTCTACAAGCTACTGAATCATGGGGTGTACTTAGTTTTTCTTTTTCACATTCACTGTAAATACAGCTTTGTTTCTAAGTTTATGTGTATGTTTTTTTTTTATTTTTTTATTTTAAATTCACCTCTTCACTTTGGACTTCCCAGGAGCTGCGATCGTGGGAGGAGGAGCTGACCAGAGCTGCCCTGCAGCAGAAGTGTCAGGAGGAGGCGTTGAGGAGGCGCGAGCAGGAACTAGCTGAACGTGAGATTCACATCCTGGAGCGAGAGCTCAACATCATCATTCACCAGCTCTACCAGGAAAAGCCTCACGTGGAGAGCAGGCAGGGCAAGTTCCGACGCAACCGCCTTAAACTCAAGGACGGGAACAGGATCAGCTTGCCCTCAGGTACTGCAAACAAACTGTAGCATTTAAACATAAGTCACATCTGCACTGTGCAAGATTACACCTTTCGCTGAGTACAGCTAAACTTTGCCTGTATGCTGTTACCTGTTTTTCCCACTGTTTATGCAACAACAATTTAATTTGTTGATGAAAACTCATTGTCATCAGCATGCCAAGCACAGTGTCACATGATCAGTATAACGGAATCACGCCGGTATTTGAAAAGCTCTTTAACAAATGTGTGGTTATTGCTGCTTTTATGGCTCTCACTTGGTCAAAGAAGAATTTTTTACACAATTAAAGCTGTTTATGTGGCTTTGTGATTACACCCAGACATGTGAATAAAACATTGCTTGAAGCTGTCTTCAACTTTTGTCACTTGAGTCAGAGTCAGTTGGGGTGTGGAGTCAGAAGGAAGTGAGATTACTAGACCTCTACAACATGCTCCTCATCTTTTATTAAGACTTGCTGGTCAAGTCTACATTAGCTGTTACTATCATAGCTCAAATGCTGGCAATAGTTTTCTTGTGGTGAGCCATAGAGGCCAGGTGTCACTTCCAGGTCCTACAAGTGGAGCCGGTGTCTAAGTTTCTAAAATCTGCACCGGAAAGAGGTGCAAATAATTAAATGGAAGTGAGTTGCCATGCACCCACCTTTACCTGACATATTTTACCTTCCTAAACAAAAGCATGTCCAACACATTTATATAGCAAGACAAATGTCAGTTACTTACATCATTGTTTTTTAACTTCACCAGACAGCAGGACCCTCTTCTCTTTTTTTACTCGCCCTCCTTTGGACTTTTCTCTGCTCATACCGAGGCTGCTGGCTTGCGGCTGACTCTGACCCACTTTTCCCTTTTCTTTAAAATGTCCATGTTTAGCTGGGCGAAGGTGATTTCTCAATAGGTTTGTCAGTATGAATATTTTCGTGGTTCCCCCTAAAGTTTACTTTGTGTGGCAAACTTTGTGTCTTCTTCACTCACAGTGAGGAACTCGCTACTGGTCAGAGAGATTCACTTAACATAATTACTGTTTATCATAGTCTTTTTATTTTTATTTTTTTTACCTTGGGTTTACTCTTACTGAGGTACCACTGACACACATGCAGATGCTAATTCACATTTGCTGAAATCTTTTAGATTTCCAGCACAAAATCACCGTGCAGGCGTCTCCTTCCCATGATCGACGGAGGAGTTTGCTTAGCAGCAGTTCCAGCCCTCCCACCAGTCCGCCAATGTTGCCTCGCCTGAGAGCCATCCAGCGTAAGCACAATACAATTTTACATCATTATTCTCTATATCTTATTTCAGTTTTTATCAGACCAAAGTTGTTATTACCTTGTGTTGTTTCCTTTTTTATTTGTTACTATGCATTAAAAGCCATTTTTCATTCTCCTTCTGAAGATTTAGCAGTATTTTATTTTGCAGTCACTCCAGGGGAGGGTTGTACAGCCTGGGGTCGCAGCACTTGTCTTCAACCTGATGAGGAGGAGAGTGAGAGGAAGGGATCTAGAAAAAGGGCAGATCCCGTGGATGTGGCCCGTACAGAGAACATAGTGCTGATGCCAGGTGAGGAGACTGCAGATTAAAACCATCTTGAGGTTTTTATGGAGTAAGCCTTTTATTTCCCCCTGATATTTCATGTCATTGTTTTCATTTTAAATATTAGAATGCACAACATTGCTCCCAAAGTTAAAAGGCATCATTTGGAATATAAAATCCTTTCTTGCTCACAGCGTGAAGCCTCCTCATGAGGGCAGCAGGCAACGGTCCTGCAGTGCCCCAAACCTCCGCAGATCCCCTAGACACAGCCCAGCGGTGCCTGGAGTGCCAAGCCTTGTGGAGATGGGTAAGCAGGATGAGCTTAGTAGATTTGTTTTGTCTGGCATATGCACGCTCCACATGATAATACAGGGAACAGCTGTAGCTTAAAGGTGGCAGGCTGGCTGGAAGTGAGTGAGATATTTCACTCCCACACGGGTCTTAGTGGTTGGCCTGGCAGACTCACAGATGTGCATGTTTGCAGCTGTATGAAGAATCTGCACTTTGAGAAAACTGAATTTGGAAAGTTGGAATTCAAATCACTAGTAGACTTCAGTTCATTTCCACTGTTAAACATACACTGTTGTATCTGTGACTATATCTAAAAAGACTAGTTTTTTTCAGTGTGTATATATAAGCTTTATGGTACTGCTTTTCAGAAAATGAAGATTGCTGTTTCACTGCTGAGCCAGGAGCAGGTCCTGGTCAGTCCTACCTCTGCATTCCCTTCCATAAAGAGGCCCACACTGCTGCTGCTGCCGCTGATGGTGATGGAGATGAGTACTGCCTCAGCAGTCAGGTGCCAGGAACACCACCATGCAGGAAGAGCCCAGCTGGAAGCAGGCGTTCTGAACTGGTCTTGCTGGGCTGCGGGGCTCTGCTGGCAGCTGTCGGACTGGGCTGCAACTTGCTATCATTGGCCCAACCTGAAGAGAATATCAAACCGCGCTGGGAGGGCTTTTTCCACAAGACAGGGAGCCAGAGGCGAAACACAAGCCCCCCAACTCGCAGACTGTTCCGGCGGGAAAGCCCGCTCAAACCTTCGGCACCCTCACTACCTGAACGAGGTTTGCCCTCCTCATACACGCTGCTGTCATTGTCATCAGTGTCTGACTGCAACTCCACTCGCTCACTGCTGCGCTCTGACAGCGAGGAGCTGTTGGTCTGCCGCCCTGCCTCACCACCCACACAGCCTCCTCTGCCCCCTCCTGTCTCACACCATCAAGCCATCCAAACTCCTATCAACCCACTGGTCAACACCCACCTTGAGAGCTTCAAGCGCAACCCACGCCAGTCCCTCACGCCCACACATGTTCCCTCTGCCACAAGTTCCTCACGCAGCCTGCGTCGAACACCATCAGATGGAGCCATCAAAAAGAGCTGCCCACCTAATAATCTGGAGCCATTACCGGAAAAAACAGCATTAGAAAACACAGGTGAAGTGTTGACTGTGTCTGTTTGTTTTATCTGGATGTGGATGTGGACTGACTTACTATTCCTATTCATTTTAAAAATGATATCTTTATACATTTGAGCCATCACTTGGTGCTCGACTTTGACTTAGACTTAAATGGATCACCACAAAATATTGTACACTTTTCCCTCCTTGTGTTACAGCCTATAGATTTTAGATATTTGTGGGTTTTGCTGAAATTTAGAACTATTCCATCATATTTGGTACAGACTTTCATGTCACTAGTATCTCCTCAAAATTTCTGTTTGTTCAGTACACTGATTTATTACCAAAAGCCCAACAAAACTAGCATTCCCATCAGTCTTAGATGTGCTGTCTGTCCAATACGAGCTGGTGAATTTTAGTCGACATACTAAACTCAAATGGTGAACATGGTTAAAAAGAACCTGCTAAACATCAGTGAGGCTGCATTTATGTTACCCAGTTTGAAAAGAGAAAACCAGACCCCAAACTTCAGGTTATCTGGAACTGAGCAAATACACATCTAGGACTTGATTTTTAGGTTCCCATTATTTTCAACATAAATGTGGGGAAGACCTCCACATCAGTACGTTGGCATTATTATGCTGTCATCCTTGCATTAGTCATTAGCTGAAAATTCCACAGACTCAGTGTTTTCAGTTCACATGCAGAATATAATTCATGTGTGGGAAAAGACAGCATTTAACCCATCGTATTATTTATTTAAATCAAATAATTTTTGAGTAGGTAAAACCATAGACTGTGTATAAAAGGTAGATGTGGCTTCTAAAACTGCAAAGTGAAGTCAGGGTGCAATTATATTATGCCTGCATTCTGATTAATGACCAACAGGAGGTGACACTTGTGGTTGCTAAGACTTTGGATTGTATAGAAGTCCACAGAAAACTGCTGCCTTGTCCTTGTCCATGGGCTCAGCTGCTTGGTCCAAGACTTTTTGAAATCATATTGAAATTCTTTTTGTACATTATTGTAAGAAAGGAGGAAAAACCATGTTATGCTCATGTGGGCTCGTGTGCTCTTGTGATTAACAAGGGATTTCACAGTCACAGTGGGTGATGTCACAGCTGCTACATCCACCTTTTATATACATTACTTTAACTTTATTTTCATTTTGCTTCAACAGGTTGCTTCAGAGTTTTAAAAGAAGAGGTCCCGCGGCTGCCTGATCCAAATGTTATCTTCCCGCCGACACCTCGCCGTCGCTGTGCTCCTGAACGTCCCAAAACCTTGGACTTTGTGGCTCGGCCTCGGCCGTCACCTCGAACACGCTCTGATGTGTTTTGGGCAGAAGCGAGGCCCAGGGGAAACGGACAGATCCTAGGTAACGGCGAGTCCCCTGCCCACACCTCGAGCACAGAGACTCCACCCACTGTAGAGTTCGGGAGAGACCCGGCGGTGCTGCCCACCCCCATGGAGGCACCGACACCCTACTCCCCACGCCGGAATGAAAACCTGCTGGATCAGCTGGATGAGGGACAGTATCGGGATGGAACAATCCCACTCTGCAGACCGGAGACGAGCCTTCCCAAACACTCACCTTACCGCTACAAACCAGGATTCTGGTCATAACCCAGCCTGACCCCTCACTGGTCCAACACAACATGGAGACTGTACCTGCTGTTAGCCTTTGGATTGTCACAAATGTGGGTCAGTAAAGTACTTAGGAAAGAAATCTGGAATTTATTCGCCTTTCTCCATCTGCACAGTGATTTTAAATGCAAAAGATCTTTACTGTGAATATGCTACCTTCCTGGCAGTTGTTACAGTAAATCTTTAAATTTGGCATCCAAAACTGCTAAAACAACTCCTAAAAAGTATTTGAAAATATCATTTGACCCAGGCCTGCTTGATTATGCATTAGAAGAACAAATTTAATGTGTCATTTCTTTTCTTTCAGACTAAAGTGACATAAAGCTTTACACACTTTTTATTTTCAAGCTTGAGTTGAAGATTGTGCATTTAATAAAGTGCACTTTTGAAAAGCATCATGAATGTAAAGCTTCAGGGTTTTTTTTCCACTGTCAAAAAACTGGCTCTGTGTTGTAACTTGTCTGCAAAAGCATTGTGTTATGTGAAATCCTCTGTACATGTATATCACCCACTCCTGTTCTCATGGCAGATGGATTACTGTTTTGTACTGACCACCTGCTGTCACCAATCACTTCTGCAGAGTACTCTCCCAGTGATGGGGAATGTTCTTGTATAATATGTGCACCTCTTTGCATTAGCTACCTGCAGTCTACAAACAGTCTCCATAAAATAATGTCTGACATCGTCTCGAGCTCTGTATGGTGATCCATAATTAATAATGGCACCACTGCTTGGGTTCAGATAAGAGACCATTCCCTCTCTTGTCTATTATTTGTGTGTAATCCTGTAAGAGCAGCCAGAAGAGAAACATTTCTCCAAATTAAAAAGGGAACTTTGTGACTCTGCAAGTTATCTGCCTCATAAATTGTTGATCAAGATGTGATGAGGGATGCAAAGTGTGTTTGAGATTATGTATCATCAGTGATGAAAGGCCTCACAGATAAAGCTGGGGGGGGCATGTGGAAGTGTAGCCTGGGTTATTTTTATACTTGCATTGCTGTATTTCATTGTATTTGTCAATTAATTTATCTGATGGTTTATTTTTATATGATTTGTTTTATTTGCCTTGTTTTTTGACACTTATTGATTTCCATGAAAGTTTTTAGTGTTTTCTGCATCTGTGTTAAACATCCAGTTTGTTCTGATGTTGCACCACTCGACAGATTTCCTGAGCACAAGTGCATCTCAAAATTTGAATTTGATGACAATTTTCAGTCATTTGATTACAAAAATTCACAGGTTAATAGTTATAAAAACAAATTAGGTGCTAAATACATTTAAGCTTTTATTTTTTCTCACCAGAGTGGGGTTAAATACTACATGTTTTCTGATAATTTCTATTTGTTTTAATTTGCTGGACATGGCAGTTTATAACTAAATAAAATATATTTTAGAGAAGAATTTACTCTGCTTTTGCCAGAGATTAAATTCAGCCAATTAACTGCAAACCCACCACATTAAAAGAAAAAAGAGCAACAGTTATGCGAAAACAATTAACAGAAATAATGACTTCAGTATCGATGCCTGATCCTCTCATTTCATTTTCAAATGTTAAGTGGCCTCTTGTATTTTATCTCTCTTTGTTCTAAATGTAATCTTGTAAATGTGAATGCTTTTACTCTGAGGACTGTGCAGGAGCAACATGCCGAATGTGCTCATGCTCAATGTAGAAACACAGTGTTTCAACTATGGGTGCTGGTTGAAACAAACTTAAAAGTGTTACGTCTGAAATGTTACCACGAATAAGCTGAACTGTTGCTAATGGACACTGTTCAGGTTGGAAACAGTACTGTTAATGACTGACTTGTATTTGCACTGGAACACATTGATTTGAGTAAAATCATGGTAAACTATTTAAGTGGAGCAGCATTTCTTTGGTAAGGCTCTGCATTTCTTTATATGCGATAATAAGGCAGGATAGCGTGAGTGTGTACTTGCTGGACCAGTGGCAGGTCAGCAGGGTTTGAAGAGGTCAAGATAAAATGACTCTTTGTATGTGAAAGGTGTTGCTGACCTCAGATTAGAGATTTAAATCAGGGTTACCGGGTCACTTTTTTTCCCCCTGTGAAACTCACTTCATTTGAAGTGTTGCTGTTTTTGTCTGCAGGTTGGATTGACCTATTTTCCATTAAAAATAAATAAAGGTTATTTAACGTGAAATATTCCATTTATACCCAAAACATACCAAACCAACTACAGAGCAGCAGACGTGCCATAATACTCTTTGCTGCTTGGTGCCTGCCTTGTGTGTGTCTCACGGTGTTCATCCATTTTCTTAATCACATATCCTTCCAAGGCAAAGGTGGACAATTATTTTTCCCAGAGGGGCTACATGATTATTGGTGCGGCCCTCCACAGCTGTCCCAGTTTCTCATGTGGCCCCCCTGGGGAAAATTAATTGCCCACTGCTGATCTAGAGTCTTGGTAGGGCTGGAGCCTTTCACAGGATATGCAGGATGCACCCTGAATAGGTCAGCAGTCCATCACAGAGCTAACACAGAGACAGACACTCTTTCACTTGTCACAAGGACACCTACACCCAATTTAGAATCACCAGTTGCCCTAATTAAAACCCAACACTCCAGTTTTTCTCACCTTGATGGGACTTTGTGGGCAGTTTTACTGTTTCTGTTTAGCACCTGCAACTTTACTGGTCTGGTTAAAATCGAATGAAATAAGGAAAATTTTCAACAACAAAAAATATGCATACTCTACGCCATATTTCTTCTCTGCACCAAGCAAAAGTTAAGGCAGCAGTTTGCGCTTCATAAATTATATATTAGTATTAAATTTAAAACACAAGAAAACAAAGTGAATGTTGGTCTTTTTCTTGATCATATAGTCAAAAACATGAACATAAATGCTATTATTACTCTGTATTTTTTAAAATGTAAAGATGCAGTTGTTGGAGCTAAGAAATTAGCCATACTGGTGAAAATGGTGGTAACACTGGAAAAGAAATTTTTTTTTAGATAATTGTCAGTATCAGGATTTCTGCCTCCCAACATCAGGCAACTACAAAGACAAAAATATCAAATCTTTTCACCCAGTTTTGCTTCATTTATTTATTTACACATGTGCTTTCATCGGAATTTCTCTATTCCTTTACTTAAGCTCATTAGGAAAATAAAAAATGAAAAACTGAAGAGAAATCCAATGCTGCAGCACCACAAAAAAAAAAATGCAATCAATAGACACACATTACAACCACACCTTCACAGTAAACAGTATTTAAAGATACAGTAAATGCTGTGAGTGAAGTGCTTCATTTTGGCATTAATAAACATAAAAAGCTCACCTCTCCACGATATCTTCTTGTGGTTTTATAAAGTAGCCTATTTACATTTTGTGATATGTCTCATATGTCTCACACTGCAATTAGCAACCATGTGCTCTTGATGTCCTTGTCTATGCATTTTGAGTTAGAAACCTACTTACGGATAGCACCTTTACTTTAGATATAATTGGGAGTATAAAAAAAGTGAGTTTTGTAGTGCTTTCAAAATCAAAGTATGGTGACAGAAGTGTAGGTGGTTGTTACTCACTTACTCCAAGGCATTCAAAAGACATCTTGTGCGCGGGCAGGTGCTAATTTACAGTCATACTTGCCTGCAGACATGCTGGATTCACCTTTATTGCTCCTGTCTCTATCACAAGTCATGGCCTGTATGTGCAATGTTTGGACTGGCAGTGCATCAGATTGGAATGGGTAAAACACACTCAGGATAAATTCATACTAGATATGATTGGAGGTTTGAAACGCAATATCTGGTACAATTTTTTTTTTTTTTTTAAAGAAAACATTTCAAGCACACAACAGTGAAATTCAATCACGTAATTGGCAACTGGATGCTGTGCAAGGCAAAAAGCAAGCAAACATCATTTTACACCAAAACCTCCAACCCGTGGTGTTTAAGGTCTGGGTGGCACACAGTAGGGCTGAAATTTATGACGAGCGAGAAGTCATCGGACAGTGAGTGCTTATGTGGCCTCTTTCTTCTCCCTTTGGGCATTTCGCCGAATCTTCATCTCTGTCAGCTGGATATAGCGGATGACATTGGTGTCTGGAAAACAAAGGCAGGAAAAGGCTGATTTATTTCCTGCTCAGACAGGAAACGGCGCATCAATATGGTCATAAATCTTGCACTTAAACACAACTCTGTGGTACACGGAATAACAGTAAATCAGCTAGAAGCAATTTTTACTTTTTTTTTTTGGGAACCGCAACAACAAAACAAGCTCCATATGAAGCACTTGTGTTTACACTGTGGGTTTTTTAAAGGATTTTACTTGCTTAGCACATACAGGCAACAATAGTTAAATGAAACATACACATTACAAAATTTGCACAGATATTGACCAGGTGCAGGCAGCTGTCTGCGGATATTCACTTTATTTTTGATGAAAATTTATAAAGAACAAATATATGTCATATAAAGTTGTAATATTAGCAGTAGAAGCCTTTCATCTAACTTGGCGAGTATGGCTGTGTTACTTCCTGCTGCTCTGATTAATGTTGTGTGACATGACTGAAGCGCACACATTCAAAAAAAACCCAAGGTCGTGCTACAAAAACTGATTCACTGTGTGTAGCTTATGTACTAAATTTCTGCACATTTTATTCAAATACCTGATTCACCGCAACAGCTTTTAGATGTGAAACATCTTCAGGAACTTAACAGAAGTCCAGCTGCCTTTGACTGAAACACTCCAGACTGTGTTTAACGTGTTAATCAGTGGTTTCACTGTCATGTCTGCAATGTGCGCCTGATAGTTTTACATCAAGTGAGTTTAGTGCCAGTCAACAGCCTGCTATTCTCCTCCTATCCTGCAGTAGTCATCAGTATTTTATTTTATTGCTGTAATCACTGAAGTCCACAAGTACCTGTTCAGTGCACCTGTTCATGTGAGACATTTTTACATGGCACAAAACACTCCACTACCAAAAGGTATTTTCAGCTAGTCCCTTATTCACAGGGGTCCCCACAGCTGGTAGCACCGCATGTTTGATTTGGCAGATTTTCTTTTCTTTTTTTTTTAAACCAGCTGCTCTTCCTGATGCAACCCCAAAGGGATTTATGTCTCTTCCAGGGATCTTTCATTTGTTAGGCAAATGTATAAACCACTACACTATGGAGCCACTACACCACCAGTGATGTCATTTTACCTGTCCCCGAACCCAACATGATGTCTTTAAATGCTCAGAGCAACTAATTTACATAACTCCACTTTGGTCCAGACTGAAATAATGAATCTCACCCACATTTTGGACTGCAATGAAGCATGGTGAAGGATGACTCCTACTTACGAACTGGCAGTCCTTACCTGAAGGTTCCTGTTTGTTTGACTCCTTCAGGTAGTACAGGGCTTTCTGGAAGTCTCCTAGGTGGTAATAGGCCACTCCAGATCGATACAAAGCCTTGAAGTTTTTTCCTTCCTTGTTAAGCACTTTCAGACAATATTCCTTTACTCGTTCATAGTTCACCAGCTCCATTTGCAAAAGGCAAGCTAGAAAGAGATCAAACGGTGTGAGACAGGAAGAAACTACTGATCACGCTACAAAAGCCAGTGTTTGAGTTTCATTATTTTCCTGAAGTACTAATGTGTCCTGTCAGAAACAAAAACAAAGTGGATTCTTTGGTTAAATCTTAAACATAAGGAAAATATAACAAGTCTACCAAAGGGTGACTAAATATACAATTCAAATAAAGTGAAAATTAATAGAAAGTGAGGCGGATTATGGGGTAAGCCTGAGAATGACTCATACTGCTAATGAATCATTCATGAGCGCTGGAGTATTCCCAGAATTTCCCTCTGCTGAAAAGACAACTGATAAGTGGAATCTGTGTCCATCTGTGAGAAATGTATGCGAAAAATGTCCCTTACCGGCCAGACTGTTGTAACACTCCAGCTCTGCGTTCTCCATTGCTCCCTTCTGCTCATCTGTCAGCGTGGTGGACTTACTGATGGTCGGAAGGAGGGAGGAGGGTGACTTGGAGCTCGAGTCCGGATCCCCCAGAACCCTGCACAGCCCTTTAATCTCGAGCAGAGCTCGGTGATACTTGCCAATTGCCTCTCGGTACTTCTTATCCTTGTAGCACTGGGTGCCTTGGCTCTTAAAGTCCAGCGCCCGCCTCACGACGTCGGCTGGCTCATTGTAGGATGGTTGTTTCAGCATCGACCCACCATGATGCTTCTGCTGCTGGAGTTGCTG
The DNA here is from genome assembly GCA_024447675.2 of Pterophyllum scalare. Lineage (NCBI taxonomy): Eukaryota > Metazoa > Chordata > Actinopteri > Cichliformes > Cichlidae > Pterophyllum > Pterophyllum scalare. Next base: position 69,871 of record JAMQGT020014336.1, read on the forward strand.
CTGCTGATATCTGGCATCTTTGGTCCGGCTGCTGCTGCTGTTGGGAGGGTGAGCGCACTGCTGGAGCCGTGGGGATCCGCAGGCGTTGTCAGTGTGGCTGCCTTTACCGCTATCCACCCTGCCGTCGTGCCCAGCCTGGATCACACTCATTTTCGACGTTATTTTATTATAGCTGCCCTACCTGCCAGTAAATTAGCTGGGAAATCGAGGCTTTTCACTGCATCCTCTCGGCTGTGTCGCGCCTTCGCCTCGCCAGTGTCGCAGATACGTCTTCTCTGTGCGCAACCCTGCGCGATGCGCGCTCCTCTGTTGTAGCCTGTTCCCGTGTGTTTCTCTTCAAACGCCCCGATTGGTCGATAATATAGGGCCAGTGGTCCCATGGGGGTCCCACGCCAGGAAGAAGAGGTTTAATTTCATTATCAATTTATCTGGAGATAATTTCATTATCAGTTTGTTTGCAACCTGCACTGGGTGAGAAGGAAGTTGCAGTGGTGTATTTAAACTGAGATTTTTAAAGAAAAAAAAACGAAATTACAGTTGTTATTTCCTCTTCAGTAGTATTTGTAGTCCTGTATTGGGGGGGGGTTGCGTTATTTTTGTAAAAAAAAAAAAGCCAAATAATCGTGTAATAATGACTTGTAAATTAACGTAGTTCATTCTCATGCCAGTAGAAACACTTTATCGTAGTGAATATGAATTCAATTCTTCCTTTCATATCTTTCTTTTTGTGTCACGCTTATCCCCAACTGGAGGAATGTAGTCATCTCAGATGAATCAGATAAAGATCATCCAGAGCAGCCTTGCCTATTGCGCAGCCACTTTAAGCAGTCGTGACAGACTACAGTCCCCTAATTACAGCCTATGATGTCATTCAGATGTTTTTTTTGTTTGTTTGTTTTTGCAGGATATTGTTATTAGACTCTGATGTGAAGGAGGAGCGGTTGATGATAAATAAGTTGGCATTAGATCTTCTAGTTTTGACTGGCTATTTTAACACTGAGCGTGTCAGGTTGTTTGTTGTCACAGGGGGAATGAACTCAGCTGTCTGGGTGTGTCTCTGGAATTTCAGCGTGGAACGAATGCTTCTGATCAAAAATAAAGACCGTGAAAGCGATTAAATGCTGCTGTCAACAAGTGCGAACACGTGTAAAAATATCTGTAGCCTCGACTCTAATGGTTTGTTTGCACTCAAGGTGAGGGCGGAGTTTGCCAAATTAACCACAGAAATGAACGTATCATTCATATATATATATATATATATATATATAGTGTGTGTGTGTGTGTGTATTTTAAGTCAACACTAAATAAAATTAGTTACATAACCTAAATGTCTTATTATATTTATATTATTTATATATTTTTAAATCAATTACTATAGTATAGAAACGACTTCCTGACTTTTTTCTTGTAAATATACAATTCACAAAAACAAACAAAAAATGCATTTACTTTCAATCTTATCTTGATTAAAGGTCCTTATTGTTCATTCTTATTTTTATAAAAACAGTTTAAAAGCTTACCAAAGTAACTTAACAGATTGTTACTTTATGTCCACAATATTATCTACTTTGTTGAAAAGACATCAAGTAAAGCTGATCTAGGGCCAGGCTGTACTTGCATAGAATAACAATAATTACCATCTGCTTCCGGCCCCGCCCCTACTTCTTGTCCACGATTGATGTCAAAAACATCATACAATTTGGCCCTTTATGCCACTTCTTGGACATTTCGCTTAACCCTCTTAATTGTAGTGGAAGGCAAAATGTCAAAAAAGTAACTTAAAGGGCCAAATTGTATGTTATTTTTGACATCAATTCGACGGACCGGAAGTACGGGGCGGGGCCGGAAGCGGCCCCCGGGCTGAGTTTGGGCACCCCTGCACTAGTTTGTGCAATGAGTCAGCTTAACCTTCATTTAATCAGGACATCTGTTAGAAAAACATTATTTGCAATGGCCACCAGGGAATAGTCTTTTACTATACTATAAAAAGCCTATTTTGTACTTACTCTGTGAGTGTGCTAGGGTCTGCTTGGGTCCAAGTGACGTAAATTTCGTCATCAGATGGTGAGTGTGGTTATGTGTGTCCATGTGGATATGTCCATGGAGAATTTACATTATAACGTACCAACTACGCGTGTGCTCCATGAGGCACACTTGAATATATTCAATCACACACACATTAATGTCCCCTCTCTCCCTTTATGCTAACTCATCTATTCTTCTTCTCATTCCTGTTTTTATCCAGTTGTCATCATTTACATGCATGCTCCATGTTAATCTCCGATTTATTGAGTGATTGATTGCTTTTGGTATGTTTGTATGTTTATATGTTTTATGTGTATTTATGTGTAGTGGACCTGATTCGATTGGGGCCTCTTGGCCAGGTCGTGTTTGTAAATGAGAACTAGTTCTCAAACATTTTTACCTGGTAAAATAAAGGTTTAAAAAAAAAACTGTAACAGGAATGACGACTTGGCTGTTGGATCTCCAGCTGTCCATGCCCGTGTCCGCAATGGATTATTTTCAAGGATTTAAGAAAACAGAGGTAGGGCTAAAAAGAGAAGAAAAGTGAAAACCATCGAAAAACGTTTCAACACGCCTACTGGTAAAACGCTGCCTCCTGGTGGTGATCACTTTAATCAAAATTAGCAGGGGGTGATTACAAAAAGTACATTTACAATAAAATATTCCAGCAACCATATTTTTGTAAATATTTATTCTTATCATAGGTATCTTGTTTTGAAGGCTATATCCGTTTAGAAAATTATTGTATAAAGTCTATACAATAGGATAAACTGATGGAAAATACTGTCTACCCATTAATATTTGAACCCTCACATTTACTACATAGATTCTATTTAATATCTTCATTAAGGTTGTTATTATTAGGCCAGCAGTATTTATTGCAAATTTTCAGTGCTTTCTCATACTGTATATAGATAAATACAGAAAACTAAACAATAACGGTATTTTCTATGTTTGCATTTTACTATTATCTGTGACAAATAAAGCACACATTTCCAAATTTCCTCCCTCTTTTAGCTGCTCCCTTTCATTCATGCTCTTTTATAATAAATAATGAATGAACATTCATTATTTAGGAATTATATTACTTCTAAACATTCAGGTGAAAACATGTTTTGACCCTCTGCAGTTTCCATGCAGACAAAATCTGGGAGTGGATGATGCAGTCATAACATACTGCTGACACTTTATTGCACTTTAAAAAGTAATGGCTGCTTGGTGATGATCACCTTCTTTCTGAAGTGCACAGGCAGGAGGAGGAGCACAGAAAACCAGTGGATGATTTTTGTGGCGTGATCTGGAAGGAATTCTGAATGTGAATAAGACGAGAGAAAGAAAAAGGATAGCCACATGACTGGTGTCTACCATGAGACAGGAAGGACCTGGGTGTCTTTATCAACAACAGGCTGAATTATTTACCGAAGAAGCTGGAGACGATTATTTATTTATTTATTATTTCAGCTGCTGTAACAAAATTAAGTATTTCTCATTTCACTGTCATCATATTCTGATGACGCCATCAAAGTACGACCTGAAGACTATAGGAGACGTAATCTTTAGGAGACAGTTTGTTTACATCATGGCGTCGGTTGATTTCAGAGGTAGCTAAATCACCGTTTTATTATTTGTTAAAAAAGTTATTTCCACTGTATTATTTTTAGTAGATATGCTGTTTAATTAGTACAAAATTCTTGTGTTTTTCATATTCCCGAAACAGAGCCTAGATTTTTTTTTTAAATCTTCAGCCTCAGCTAACGCTAATAACGCTTTGATTAGCACGTCAGCTAACGAAGTTTAGCCTTCCTGTCTTAGAAGAACTTTTGGTAGTAATTACAGCAGAATATAACTTCAGTTTGTTGTAGTTTTCCGCCTAACATCATAGTTGTTTGTTCTTCTTTTGTACTTCTGTGTATTTGGTAAATGGTAGTTGTAATTACCCTTCTGTGTGGTTCGGGTTAGCTGTTCCGGGACAAAGAAAAAGTAACCTTAGTCATATCTTTGAATTAAAACATTGCATTTTCTAACAGGATTTATTTGTATGATTAGTTTAGTGTAAAGCTGTATTGCTTTCAGGCTACAACAAAAACGGTTAAAATAAACTTAAACCTGCATTTGCTAAATTGTCTAAATTGATGATACCTTACTAATACCTTAAAAAGCAGTCTTGAAAACACGGCTGCGTATTCAAACTAGATACTGTGTTCATGGTTAGGATAAAGGAGCAAGTTCAACATAACAAAAAACAATAAAACAGAATTTTTGCTGCTACAAAGAGTTGCTATATTAATTAATTTTAGCTTATTTGAAGCAAGGAATTAAAGTTAGTCAAAATTCTGACTCTGTAAGTTAACAAATTTATCAATATCACAGCTCTATCACTAAGCCATCATTAAGACTGCTTCAGAGCAGGTTAGATCTGCAGCATAAGTTACCATAACGATGTATCTCAGTAAAAAGCGAACCACCTCCATTGCACAGAAAGCCCAGGGTTACTACTGAAGTTACCTGGATAAGATGAAATCCTGCTTTGTAGTGCAGACTGTCAACTTTTCAATTTGTCATAACAAACTCCAGATTTAGCACAAAATTATAACAGTAACAACTGAAGTTGAACGGATGAGTGTGTGTGTGTGCGACCTGCTTAGCCTTCAAACTGCGCTACATGTAGAGCTACAGACACTACTCTATGCTGCTAACCCAAAAAGGAGGTGTCATTGTTATTTTTTTTTACAGATTTTCACTGAATAAATTTAAACTAGTCGTGGAACACTGTGATGTACTATGAAAACCCTTGTAGGTCTACTTTTCCCTCACACAAAATTTATCAGGAGTGAATGAGAGATTTGATAAACTATAATGGCATTTTTATCAAATAACACTTACCAGTACCCACAATATCCATCTCAAGTTGTGATGTCATTTCAGCCCTAACATGTAAATGCTGGCCTTTTCCCATGCAGCATCAGTTCATGATGTCATTTCATAAGCTTACTGCTTAATTTGCAGACAACCTTCTCGGGATATCCTGGGTGGACAGCAATTGGGTACCAGGTCTTAGTCCCGGAAATGTGCTGGAGTACTTCTCTGACAGAAGCAACCCCTTCTATGACCGAACCTGCAATAATGAGGTAGTGAAGATGCAGCGGCTTACTGTGGATCATCTGAAGTAAGTTTGATTTACAGCTGAAAGATGGATACAAATCAGTGAAAAGGTTTTTAAAAATCTGAAATTATTAAGTATTAAAAAGGGACACATTCTGCTCAGAATGTTACTGTCAAGTAGATCCCATCCCATCCCCCCAAGATACACACACACAGAAATCTCGATAAAACACAGATATATTAGTGGCTTTTGTTCTATTAAAGGTCTGAAATATTATATCTTCACAGTTGCAAATTTGTGCAGATATTGTTTCTGTCTAATTTACAGTCAGATGGTGGGAGTTGAATACATCCTCCTTCATGCTCAGGAGCCAATTCTTTATATAATCCGTAAACAACAGAGGCAGTCGCAGACACAAGGTGAGCTCCAAAAAGTCTGATTGAATATAGTCTGTATCAGTCCTTTTTATTTATTCAACTACTTATCCATTTCAGATTTTACACACCATTCTTTTTATTATGAATGTTATGATGCATATGGATGTCTAGTCAGTAAATAGCAATTTACTTATACTGTTTACCACTGCTGTCCTTTCTGTTACTCTTCAGCTGCATAATAATGATAATTTGTCACAAATCAGGCCAACTGCATAAATCTCGTGCTGGTATAAGTTAGAGTTTTAAAGTCTCACATTTCACATTCTTTGAATTTCTACTTCTGTCTGTTCATATTACAGTCATTCCTTTGGCCGACTACTACATCATAGCTGGAGTCGTGTATCAGGCCCCAGACCTGGGAACAGTTATTAGCTCCAGAGTGGTAAAAATCTATTATAATTCTATTAAAGATAAATTTAGGTGTGCAAACATGATGAGAAATCAGTGTTAATATGAATCTTTTTAGCTTTCCGCTGTGCATGGAATCCAGTCTGCTTTTGATGAGGCCATGTCATATTGTCGCTATCACCCATCCAAAGGATACTGGTGGCACTTCAAGGACCACGAGGAGAGAGGTTAGCTGTTTGATCATTTACAGTTTAGACGTGTTGGTTGTGTTCTAATTATAAGTTGAGTTCCTGTAATGTGATCACAAATACCGAGAACAACGAAAGGAGGAGATAGCACCTGCCAGAGCTATGTTACCTTCCCTTGTTTGATTAAGAATAGCTGAAGGTGGTTAACATTAATCTCTTGTACAGAAAAAGCCAAACCAAAGACTAAGAAGAAAGAGGAGCCTAGCTCTCTGTTTCAGAGGCATCGTGTTGACACGCTCCTTTTGGACCTCAGGTCCAAATTTCCACCAACTTTCTATCAGGTATTTTCACACTGATGCTATTACCCAGCCTATTCATTTGAATTTTGAGTCTAATAAAAGTCAGTCCAATTGATTTTCTTTCTTTTTTTTTATTTCTGGACTTTCAGCCTAAGCCTGGTGAGAAGCCTATTCCAGGTATAATTTTTCAATCATTATACTGTATACAGATCCTAATCATATCTAATAGTATCTGTCAAGGTCTGTCTGGAAGTGCTTGTTTAACAGTCTGTAGATTATATTTCTTTTCATACATGAAATCTTGCCTTCATTTTCAGCATTGAATTCATAGTGCTTGATTAAAGTAAAAAAAAAAAAAATCAATGTTGATCTTTTTTCACCTGAATATTTTAATTTTAACGTCACTTATGTTCAGATTTTAATGTGGCTCATTGAAGGCCGAAATCTCTGAGTTTTCTTGTAACTTGAGGCCTTTGTATTGCAGTTGAGGTGAAAAAGGAGCCTGAACCTCCCACAGAAACAGTGAAGCAAGAGGAGAGGGAGCAGGCAACCAAGTCCTCTGCCCCAGCTCCACCAAACAAACCGCCTCCTGAGAAAAGACCAAGACTACAGTGACAGATATTCTCCTCACACTCCAGGAAAATTGAGCACTGCTCTGAGAGTTCTTCAGCACTCACTGGAATAATGACTCGATACGTTAGTGTTTCCTTCTCAATGCTGAAAGACGATCTGCCTCTGTGCTCGTTGGATCAGTTTATAGAATACTGAGAATGAAAAAGTGTCAGTTGTTTGTGTCAGTGTCAAGACTACTTTTACGCTGATGCATTAGTCTTGTACTCCTGATAGGCTTCAGGCAGCCGCAGCACAAACAAGCGATTCAAAGTGGAGGATTTTTTTTTTTATGATAAGCTGACATCAGCATCTGTGTCAGCTTACTGTTGGCATCATCATAATGTTTTTGTTGTAGTGACTTCAGAGGAGCATTTAATTCCCTGTCTGCTTTACAAATGAGATGTGTCACAGTGCGTCATCTCATCTGAAAAGCAAACGGCCTCTTGACCTAAACATGGCTCGTTAATTTCATACACTTTCATCTGCTTTGGAAGAAATACCCTGCTTTTGTGGTTTGTTTTGTTTTTTATATTAAATTGTATCAATTAATGTATTCTGATCTGTTTAATTTGTGACATTTAACAGACTTCACATTTGTTTTATTTCAACCTGTAATTAAATCTCACACTCAAAGCTCCTGCACTGTGGCGTTTTCCCTATTTAACAACAGCAAAACGCATTTAATAATTATCCTCAGACCAAAAACTAGTTATGCTTTCTTTGATCCAGTGGATATTAATGTGTGGAGCACCCAAAGGATTTGCAGAGAGATAATGTACTGTGCAGAAATCTGGAGCCAGTCCTAATTTCTTTATATTTTGCTACAAAAAAGGAACATGCTGCAGTGGTTTATTGAAACATGTAAACATAAATACAGAATATAAGGGAAAAACAAAGTTGGTACAATACTAATGAGCTTGAAAGTCAATATTTGGTATGATCACCTTTATTCTTCAACAGAGGCTGAACTCTCTTAGGCAGCTTTCTTGTAGTGTCTTGCAGTAGTCTTAAGGAATACAGTACCAGTCAAAAGTTTGGACACACTTACCCCTTTACATCAATCGGTGACTCCAGGCTTCTTGAAGGACATTCAGAGTTCTTTGGACTTCTGTTTTCTGGCAAGATGATCCCTCACTCCTTCCAGTAATGTTGAGGTGAATCCATTGTGTATTTTTATTGCATTGGCTGCTGCCAATTTGACACTTTACACTTTAAAAAAAGTTACAAGCTTTTCGGCTCCTCAAAGGCAAAATATATACAAATGGGGTGGTTTGAGACTTTTGCACATTACTGTATCTGTACATGATGCTCATTAAGAAACAGAGATTATTTGAAAATGGATAGTTGTAAGTTATTCCTCCCCCCTTTGTACCCTATTACACTATTCAGAATGACTATTTGCTCAAAGAAAATTTCATAGTAGGTCTTTTTGATTTTCCAACAACACTATATATGGAGATAGTGTGGTTTTTACTCCATGCTGTGAATCTGATGGCTGGAGTTAATCTACAGTTTTTTTTACAATAAAAATCTGCTTGCTTGCTTCTAAAATATATATATTCTTTAAAAAGCAGGCAAATTTTCAGAATGGTACAGGGTGCTTCCGGTTTTCTCTGTCTGTGGTTTGCTGGAGTCCCAAAGCCTTAGAAATGGTCTTGTAACCCTTTTCAGACTGATGGATGTCAGTGACTTTGGTTCTCTGCTGTTTCTTTAGCTTGTGGCATGATATGTTGCTTTTTAAGCCTACTGCACTTTGTCAGACAGGCTCGATTCAACAGGTCTAATCAGGCCTGGGTGTGGCTTTTTTCACAGCACTGTAAACTAACAGTGGTTGGAGGTCACGCCACCTTAACTAGAAAAACAACAACGTCATATTTCATTTCCAGGCATCACTTCTTCACTTTTCTTTTTTGTGAACACCCGCATTTTTATTAACGGGATAGCGTCTGAGGACCATTTTGCATCCTTAATGTTGCAGGTAATTTCCCCCCCAATAGGTGTCGCCATTTAGTCACATTTAGTGCGATCTCTCCATGTTTAATTACCTTTTTAATTTCTACATTCATGCTTCATCACTCCGGTGAGTCACAATCAAACAAGCATGCCTACTCACTGGAAATTTTACATTTTCCGGTAGGAAGAGTGAGTGGACAGCGGAAGGGTGAAAGCACTAAGGAGTTGTGCGCGTTTTTTTTTGTTTTGTTTTTTAATTGGCAATATTTAGTTTAGACAGCGCCTGCCTATGTGCCGATTCCACGAAGAAGAACTTTCTCGCAGGGCGTGGTGGGATAGGAGTCTTCCTCACTGGAGGACTGAAACAGTGCCCCAGCTGGCTGGCTAGCTGCAGAGAGAAGATGGCTGCAGAGGAGATTTTCAGGCCACTGTCTGAAAACAGAGCGCCGTTTGTCATGTTGAACGACGACTAGCCCTGGCGTGTCACCCCGGTTGTCGTGTCGGTCGGTTCCGCCTGGATTCGTCGCAGGGGATCAGACATTATGGGGTCGCAGACTCTGCAGATTCTGAGGCAGGGGGTCTGGGCTTCAATCACAGGCGGATGGTACTACGACCCCAATCAGAATACGTTCGTCAACGCTTTGCATCTCTACATCTGGCTCTTTCTGCTATGTTTCCCCTTCACGCTGTACATGGTGAGCCGCTTTGCCTTCTATTTATTTGTTTTCTATTTATTTATTTATTTTACCTCACATACAGGCAGTTCTTTTTGTGTTTGTCATGACTGTTGACAGCTTAAGTTACCAAACCGACTGTCCGTCAGGTTAGCAGCCACAGCGCACTAACGGTCTCGGTCTATTATCTGGAGCGGAGACAATGTAAGCTCTCATTAAACTAAGGGAACGTAGCGGGATATTTTAAGTATAGTGGGATTATCAAAAAAATATCCATTAAAACTAAGGATTTCTTAGCAAATAAGCCTTATTCTGGTGGGAACATTAACAAAAGAGTCTTTAACTCCCTTCGGTTTCAGTGTACTGTCCATCAACTCAGATTGGACCGAAATGCGCTTTTGTTCAGATTCTGTTTCAGTTACGGTCCGCTTGGATATTTACACTGTGTCCGGCTGTAATCAGTGAACTTATTCTCCCTTCCCCCTCTTTATTATCTACTTGTTTTCCTCCTATCGGTAGTGATTTGCGGTACCACCAGTTTTCAGAAGCTACCAGCTGTGACTGCAGGAGCACAGCTGACAGGGATGTTAGCAGTGATCCTGCTCCTGTAAATGCCCAAGAATCAAACTCAAATAACTGACCGCTGTTTGCTCAGTTTATTTATCCCCCAAATAGCTTTGTTTGCACGTTTCCGAAAGAGCTTTACCTTCTAAAGGTGTACTTTTCTGTGGCACGTCATTAAAATGACTAATTCCGCCAAACTTTTATGTGCTGTACACGATGTGTCTTTAAAATACACATTTATAGCGGTTGACAGGATTGTGAATGACTGTGTGCTGACTTCTATATAGAGAAGCTGGTGTTTGAAATAGGTTTGTGGTTTCCTTTCTATTCCTGGAGTGGAAATGCGTTGGTCAGCTCAGTGGTTTATATTGAGCCGCAAGTTTGAGTAGTGTTGCTGCTGTTTGTGAGAACTACAAACAGATGCAGGGGGGATATCTCAAGGACAAGAGAGGGACTCTGGAGTTCACCTCTTTCTGTAATAGCCTCCCCACCAGCTGCCTCACTACACAGACATAAAAATGATAATTGAATGCTGTAATTCTTAAAACAAAGCAGATGTGTCATAATAATTGGCACAGTGGGTGCAGTAATGTAATTGTCTTCCTTAGCTGTTTTTAGCAGATCTTATTCACTCTGTGGCCATGCTTAGGTCCAGGTCAGGGGGTTATAAATGATGTGTCATTATGTCTGAATGTCCAAATTTAATCTAAATCACTCCTGGGCTGCTGAGATAAATACAGGAAGGAAAAATGGATGTGAAATGGGTAAGAGGGGGGGGCAAAGTGGTACGAGGGCAGTCTGTATAACCTTCTTGCCTCGTTCTTCATCTAATACCAGGCCCTGCCGCCAACCATGGTGATAGTGGGAATCTACTGCGGTGTGATTGCTGCCATGTTCCTCCTGCTGAAGACGGTGAATTACCGCCTCCACCATGCCTTGGATGAGGGGGAGGTGGTGGAGCATCAGGCTAAAGAGAATCAGGGCAGCAGAGGTGGTACTGAGGGGGCTAATGATGGAGGCGTGACCCGACGGGAGGACAGCAATGGCCCAGGGTAAGTTCCTGTCATGCACAGACTGATGGTGGATTTAATATCTGGAGATGGAGGACTGAGGTGCACAATTGATAAAGTATTCTTTGAAGGATGTGTAAGATCATTAAGTTGAAATGCGTCACACTTTCTGATGATGGTTTGGGGTTAAATTGTTTAAAGATGATGTAATCTACAGCTGTCCAATGGAGCTGAGGACAGAGGTCTGGACTAGTGATGACATGTGAAAACACACATGCCACATCCAAGTTCAGGAGTGAGGAAGCTTTTCACCTTACATTTAAACTCTCAACGCACACAGCTGATGCTTTGGAGGGACTTAAAAATATTACATGACACATGCTGACGCCACTTCAGGAAGTTACCTTTAAGTAATCTGTTGTTCAGTGATATTTTATTTGTCCTAGGCTAAGGCATCTGTTGCCGAGCTTTGTTGTAAAAAGTATTACAGGGTTATTTGTTAGTCTCATTCACGTTGCCCACACTTAAAGGTGACTTGTAAGGTTTTCTAAGAAGCAAGCAAAGGTTTAGATTCATCCAGAAATATTGTGTTGTGTTTGTCTTTATAAAGGTGTTTGATGCATTTTCTGTGGCATAAAAATTTCCAAAGCTGTTTTTTTTTTCTTCCTATCTCTTTTTCTGTGAAATGTGTGTTACTTACATTAGTGGTCGTTTTCATCCCCTGCATTTGCTGGTTCATTTCTGTGTTGGTTTTGTTTTGGCAAGCTACCAGCACTTGTAGGCCAGTGAAGTAGTGTGAAAATGTTGGCAGGAACATCCATCATGTCACCCACATATCTGCATTAAAGAACAAACCAAACGAGGGACTACTCTTTAAATTAAAAAAAAACCAAACTCCAAAGTGCCACCAGTTGAGAGAAATTAGTTTTTTTCTGTTATTCCCATGTCCTTTACCCAGCATGCACTGGGTTTTATTATTTCCTTTCCTCCCAGTTTAATGTGTCTTACTGCCAAAGTCCTAGAAGCAAGCCTCACTACTTGATAGCCATCTTGAAATGCTTTCAGGCACTTATTTTGGGATTTAAAGTTAGTTAAATTTGATTTCAGTGATCACAGTTTTAGAAACTAAAGAAATGCTTAAAGTTAAAGGACATTTCCACTCAAAAAAAAAGTTTTGAAAAGCTTTTTCCCCTTGGATGTTATAATTCTGCCACCATTTTTTCAGTTGTTATCCTCCCAATAGATTTTTTTTTTTCAGGAATCATTGAGTGCTGTGTCTTTCTCTCATGCTTCAGTTACTTCTCTGCAGCCATTGCTTCACATTGTTACAAAGGTGTTTGTGTGTCCTGTTTAAATGTTTGAATATGCATTAATATTCACGCATGTAAATGCGTGAATATTAATGCATATTAGCTCATTTGCATCTGTTGTGGTGATACATTTCATCAGTTGTAACATTAAGAATCAGTAGTGCATTGTAGCATTACACTCACTGGCATTTTATTAGGTACACCTGTTCAGCTGCTCATTTAAAACAAATACTGGATCTGTTCATCTAGTCACATGGCAGCAGCTCAGTGCATTTAGGCATGTAGTCATGGTCAAGATGACCTGCTGAAGTTCAAACTGAGCATCAGAATGAGGAAGAAAGGTGATTTAAGTGACTTTGAACATTGCATGGTTGTTGGTGCCAGACGGGCTGGCCTGAGTATTTCAGAAACTGCTGACCTACTGGGATTTTCCTCCACAACCACAGAGAATGGTTAGAAAAAGAGAAAACATCCAGTGAGCAACAGTTCTCTGGGTGAAAATGCCTTGCTGATGTGAGAGGAGAATGACTAGACTGCTTTGAGTTGAACAACACAGATGGGCTACAGCAGCACAAGACGACACCAGGTGCCGCTCCTGTCGGCTAAGAACAGAAAACTGAGGCTACAGTTCGCACAGCCTCTCCAAAATTAGACAACAGAAATTTGGAAAAACATTACCTGGTTTTATTAGCCTCAAATTCTCCTGCGAGATTCAGATGGTAGGGTCAGAATTTGGCATAAACAACGTGAAAGCATGGGTCCATCCTGCCTTGTATCAGAGGTTCAGGCTGCTTGTGATGGTGATGGTGGTGGTGTAATGGTGTGGGGAATATTTTCTTGGGCCCCTTAGTACCAGTTGATCATTGTTTAAATGCCACAGCCTGTCTGAGTATTGTTGCTGACCGTGTCCATCCTTTTGTGATCACAGTGTACCCATCTTCTGACCGGACAATATGACAGACAAATACATCTATAATAAGCAATAAATAAACAGGTTTAATAGAAAGGTAGTATTAACACTTACAAAGTACAAATGAATGTAGAAGCCCAGCTCTGAATGCCAGCTTTCTATCATTTAAGTTTAGCTCTCATTCAGAGTGAACAAAAGCCAGTGAGGTCTCAGCCTTTTACTGCCAGTGGCTCGAAGAAGTGACTCATACTCACATTCCAGAAGCAGTGCTTAGCAGGATGCTGGGACAGGGGAAAGGCAACAAAAAGAATGAGACCTCTCCACCAGTCATAGCTTTGCCCACACATCTGGAGCAGCATTCTAGGTTGTTTGAGTTTGCAGCGTTGCAGGCGAGCTTAGCTGACATTCATTAAGGTGTTTTTGGGGTTTGTTTGGTTTTTTGGTTGGTTTTTTTTTTCCCTTCCATCGCCCACTCATTTTCTCCACTTGCTGCTACTTTTTCCAGTCTCCTTTTTTTGGTGCTGCATGTTATAGTTGATTACTTGGAGTGTTTGTTATGCGGTCTGACCTGCTATGAAACATTTTTGGCGTATGGAAATGATTTATATCCCTGGCAAGTTGTTTGTTTCTACATACCATCTGGTTAAACAAGCACTTCTGGGCTAAATATAGACCTGGAGAAAATCTGTTTTTGGTCTCAGTGGATTTTTAGAGCCTATGCAAAAGATTTAAAATAAAGGCCTGATTTAATGAGTTCACCTGGTGATTTTTGTTTTGTTTTCCCTCTAACATGAGTCTGATGACATCTTCTTTCTCTTGGAAGGAGATAAATGACATATAACAGGGTTAAACAACCAGGCTGACCTCAGTGGTTTCCATCGATGTGCTTGTAACACAAGCGTGTGCATGTGTTTGTGTGTCTGTAAAGGGACCCTGGAGGGGGTATTGAGATGGCAGACTTCATCCGACAAGAGACTCCACCAGTGGACTGCAGTTCCAGGAACTCCTATATTGGGATGGAGTCTAACCAGCAGGTAAGCAGAGCACTGGCCTGCTGCACACTGTGTTCCATAATTGGCTTTATAGTGACTTTATATCGCATTTCCAGCATGGAGAAAGCAATGTTTATGTACCAGTGTCAGTGCACCCTAATCACAGATGAGGTTGTTTACATTTCATTGAATGTTTAAAAATAAAAAATAAAAAAATCACCACAGTGGAAGAAGCACTACTTTCTGGAACAGTCCCAATAGTGAACTTTTCAGAAACAACCTGTTTAAATGGAAGCAGCGTCCTAAAATAATGTACTGTCGGATATTGAATGTGCATACTTTTTTTTCTATAAACATGCATGCAACTATGAGAAATCCAAAGGATAAAGTCCAGTTTAAATCATTTTTGTTGTTGCTGGACTAGAGGAAGCTGTGTGCGTTTGCAGAGGATTGTTTTCATTAATAATGATTTGCTGTCAGGCCCATATCTCCTTTAATGTTCAAAGTTCTTTAGCTGCCTTATTCTATGAGATATATTTAACCTCTGAATCCCCATGGGTGCTGTGTTCTGTGTCTTTGTACTGTATGTCCTTGAGTCTCTAATCAGCCTGCATGTTCTGCTCAGCTGCTGTGTGGCGAGTTGGAAGAGAAGCCAAAACTTTTCTCTCTGATGACAGTACACAGGCACCGGCTGTTTGCAATGCACAAACAGCATCTTCTTTGAGATGTCGTATTACATAAAGCTCACACCTTGTCAGTTTGCTCGATGAGCATTTTGCTACGGAAATTTGCTTCTGATATCCCGACCCTTTCCTTTTGAAAGACAAATAGCTTAATTTATCTTCTCATTCAAATTTCAGATTGCATCTACACATCGAAGAGCAACAGTTGCCAAAGGTAATATTTCAAACCACCTTTTTCTGTGCCTACTCAACTTCAAACGATCAAAAGAGAAAGAAGTGACACATTACAAGCAGTGTTGGTTTAACATCTTCTTTGCAACACTTTCTGCTTGTGGAGTAACTACATCCTTGGCCATGATCCCCACCCAGCTGCCCAGGAGATGTAGCCTGACTCAGCATTGCTGTGACCTCAACAGTCACACCATGATAAGGCAGCTTTTGACAGGCGCTGCTGGGTTTGAAAAAACAAAAAAAAGAGGGGGGGGTAATACAGTAAGAATACAATAAGACCCAGCATCGGAGCCATTCTCTGGGAGCAAGTTATTGAAACACCGAGATGAAGACAACAGCTGTACTTGTAGCTGTGCTAGGGGGCCATTGTACTCGGTGTTTGAGTGAGGCGTCTGCGTTGCCTGAATAATTCAGTGAGTCTGTTCGATGCCATTCTAATTAGTGGGCAGTTTGTGATGAGACTAAATGGTCTGAAGTGGAACAAGGACTCTGCAGGGATTTAGTTTTTTAATCTCCCCTCCTCTTTACTGTACACTTAGACAGTTTGCCACAGACTTCCAGGAAGTCACGGCAGCTCTTTAAAAAAAAAAAAAAAAAAAGACTTGACATTTATTTCCAAGACGAATCCTAACAGTTACATCTTTGTTCAATTGTTATCTTATGCTGCCATCAGGACATTCAAAGAATCTATTCAGAACAGTTCATACCTCCATTAAGTCTGGCTTTTCCCCATAAACAATTAAGGACACCTCTCAGAAGAAGCATTTCTTACTGCAAGGCAACAGTGTCTATTTCTTTATTCTTTGTAGAGGCCAGTTATGTGTAGATTTTCAGATACTTATTTTCTTAAAAGGTGTTTTTTCCCTATATTTTTCAGGAGATGTGGAAAGGACCTCAGATGACATGAGTTTGACTCTTGTTGAGAGCTGTAGTCATGATCATGGTAAACACACATTCACATATAAATAAAAAGCTTATTTTATGGTACTGGCGATCAGCATTTTCCTCAATATATTATTTCTTTGTATCCATTTAGATCTGCTCTCAGACACAAAGATGTACTGCCTCGTTCCCAATGATTCCTTCGCCTCTTTGCAGCCATCAACCTCCTTATGTCCTTCAGAGCTGTCCAGGGAGCCTGCTGATCTCTGTAACTCTGCTGCTTATCACTTCAACCTGTCACACTCCTCCTGTGACACAGAAGTGACCTCTCATTCATCCATGCAATCTCAGACCTTCAGGAAGGAGCTCCGTTCTCGAGGCCTGCCTCGGACCTCTAGCTCAGCAGGTTCTGCTTTCCCTGACCCGTGTCTGCCAGACTTTGCTTTGTGTCTTCCACCCAGAAGAGGCGGCCTTGACCCTGTGTGTGAGTTGGAAGCTGCCAGACCACACAGGCCAGGGGTGTGTGACAGACAGGGGGCAGACCGCCTGCACCAGCAGGACCAAGCTATACCCTCAACTTCTGGCGTAGAGTGCTACAGACACAAAGAGCAACACAGGGTTGCTCGTTCAGTCTCTAAGGAAGCAGGGGAAGGTAGCTCAGGACTATACCAGGTGGAAGGTGGTGGTGGTGGTGGTGGTGGAAAAGGCTGTGGTGGAAGAGCAAAGTCCCAAGGAGGGGAGCGAAGTGCTGATAGCCTGAGGAGTCTAAGTACTCGCAGTAGTGGTTCCACTGAGAGTTACTGCAGTGGCACAGACAGAGACACCAACAGCACTGTCAGCAGCTTCCACAGTGAACAGACCAGCTCAACACATGTGGAGAGCCTGCTCTCACTTTCAGGGGATGAACGTGCACGGGAAAGAGGGGAGACCGTGTCTGCTTCAGCAGACGACAGGACTTCTAGTATTAGCCTTCGAAGTCTTGGTAACCTTCCCTCCAGGGAAGCCAATAAAAACCCACATGCCAATGAGCTGATTGCTAAACAAACTGTGGACACACAGTCATCTGCAACCCAAGAACTGGTAGAACCTGGCAGGTGCACCGAAGAGCCTGGCATCAGGACCAGTGCCGATGGCTCAACAGGTGTAACTGTCACAGAGCAGGAGCAGGTGAAAGACAACATTCAACCAAAGTCGGCTAATATTGTTCAGAGGACTTCTTCTCTGTCAGCAGGTCGCAGTGGACGCCGGCGGACTGGAAAAAAGAGAGCAAGCAGCTTTGATGCCAGCCATCACCGAGACTACATGTCTATGCGTGCTATGGCCAAGCCCTGCAGTGCTGTATTTACTGGTGGTGGAGAGGATGACTCCAGTGATCAGAGTGAACTCAGCTGTGCCTCCAGTCTCCGCTCCACCCAGCACCTAAGTACAGACAGCTCATCTAGTGCCACCTCCCGTTCCTGTCACTCACCAGAGAGCCACTACAGGGCCCTGAAAGCCAAGCACGCTGCAGCCAATGCACCCTCCTCCTCTTCCACCACAGTAAAAGCTGAGACAGGAGTGCGAAACGGAGGGAAGCGGCGCACCTCCCGGCGTACCCCCAGCACAGGCAGTGCCAAAACACATGCCAGAGTGTTGAGCTTAGACAGTGGTACGGCTGCATGCCTTAATGATCCCAGCCGCCTAGGAGCTCCAGCAGGGCCTCGGCCCCTTACCACTTCCAAGTCAGACTTGGAAGCCAAAGAAGGGGAAGTCTTGGATGCGGCATCCCTACTGGGTCGGGCCTCCCAGCTGGAATCAGTGACCCGCTCCAGAAACAGTCTGCCCAACCAGGCAGCTTTCACTGAGCCTCAGGATGCTAATGCTCCTTCCCTGCGGGGTATGTACCACACACAGCTCACAGCTCTCCAATGTACTGTACACATTGCATTCTGTCTGATTTACCATTAGTAATTGATGACTACTTTACATTTTATGATGGCAGTGTAATACTGATAAGGCCCCGGAGCAAATGCAGTTTGGATTTGGTTAGTTAGTTTTGATATTTTTCCTTGCCCTGCAGATTAGCATTGTTTACATAATAATCAGTGGTGATAGTTTGGATATGTATTGAACATGGCATCACTGGAAACCTTTAGTAACACTCATTGGTTACTGGCATATGAACAGAAGCATAATGACAGGGTTGAATCTGTTTAGGTGTAGTCTTTCAGTTCATTTGAAAGTGTGTGTGTGTGTCTGTGTGTGTGTGAGAGAGAGAGATGAGACTGCAGACAAGATGCTGTCTCTCTTCATTCAGTGTCACCATAGTAAGTTACAATGGAGTGACAATTCTGACCCAAGCATATTGTTCCCTGTGTAGATCACTGCTAGCATGATGGCACAGTGTGCTCGTTGTATCGAGGTTAGACAAACAGCAGCTCTCTTATTAGTGTAAAGCTCAGCTGGTGTAATAGACATTCCACACTTCACATTCTTCAAATTTGCAAGCTAATATCTCAAATTTTTACTGAATCCTTCTGTGTCTGGGTTCTTATTTTTTGGCTTCTGGAGTGTACACCTCCTGGGATGTACAGTTTTATAGGCAGGATACGCCTGGGCATATGACCTTTTTTCTAGAAACATGTCATAAACTGACTCCACAGTGGTGGATCACGGTCTGTAAAGGGGCGTTTGTTGGTATTTTAATCTAGTATTCTAACTAAACTAAAACTAAACTAAAGTGTGTGACTGTACTTGAAGTGATCAGTGGTGTTTTTTAGTGGAAATTTGCTTGACTTGGAAGAAGCCCTTGATGTCAAATGCTACTTCTGAGTCTGCAGTAAGTAAGCAAGTATATTTTCAGTGAATAAGTTGTGCATTATTTACCATGCAAACAAAAATCTGCGTCTGCTCATCTTGATACACGGGGGTTTTGCTATGGCAGTACTCTTTGTTGACTTACACCCAAGGGTTAATGTTAACTAAATTTAGCAGGAGTTACCTAAGTTTGGCTAGAAACTGCTGAGTCATTTTGATGCTTTTATTAGTCTTATCTATTTGGCCTACTGTTTTAGCATATCACCAGTCGACCTTTGGAGTGTTTTCTCAGAAGACGAGTGTAAGAAGCAAACAGGCTAAACCTTCTTAGCAGATGTGCTAACTTTAGTTAAAATGAGGTGCTGGTCATACTAGATCAAGTAATGCTGTAGCAGCAAAATTCATTGTTTTTGCCATTATCCTTCAAGTTCTGCATGATCAGAAGAGAGTATGTGCTTCTCCTCAGAATTTACCAGGCACTTCCATTTTTAAAATGTCTCACATTTTGGTATTGTACAGAGATCATTTTGGGGAATATTTTCTTGTGCATCTGACTGTGATAATTAAGGCATAAGAAGAAAATTTGTGAAGAGAGTAAGGTGCATGATATGCCTACCTGGGAAAGAAATGGTGGATGTTGTCATCTATGTTTCAGTGACTAGGTCATTAATGTCTTTCAGTGTTGGTCTGTACATCATGTTTTTTTCTGATTTTGTAACTGTTATTAAAATGTAGCTGAAACCAGCCGTAACACACGGAAATATCATCCCCTGGTTTCCACATAAGGCTCTCGTAAAGAAAGGAAACTCATCCAGTCTAACTGGCCAATGATGTCTCTCATCATGACAGCACCAGGAAGTGAGGAGACGGTCATATTTCGTCGCGAACGTAGCACATTTCGTCGGCAGGCGGTGCGGCGGCGACACAACGCTGGCAGTAACCCCACCCCACCCACCTCCCTCATTGGATCCCCTCTCAGGTACGGCGTGCATGGAGCAGGGAGTCATTTCTGTTGTTGTGTTGCCTGGTATGACCATGTGACCAGGTGGCACTCTTCCTGTCCCACATCTCCACCAATTTGCGTCTTCTGCTGTGCATGACATCAAACAGGACATCATTTATGACTGGACTGGCGTCTCCACTCTGCATGTGGTTTCTTTGGTCCTCCTTTTCTCAAGACTTCTGTCTTTATCCTGTTGTCATACCATCTAATCTTTTAAATTCCACGTTTTTGGATCAAAGAATGGAGTCCTTACAAATTCAAAGGCACAAGGCCACAAGGTTTGACTAATCTACTTGGCTGACACACCGCCTGCTCTCAGATGTGCTCATGGTTTGTTCAGTAAGACACACATCCCCCTGTATCACATTCCTCTGCCCTTTGGAAAGAACTTTCTGTGCAGAGAGTGAGTGATTATATTGATCATTAATTTAAAAAAAAACAACAACAAAAAACAGTGTAAGTCTGCAGTATTTCCCAGCATGATCAAATTGTTTTTATTTGTAATTGTGATACTCTCTAGGTGCTCTCTTAGATTTTGAGAGCCCAGCTTTTCAAAGCTGTTTTTCAGCACACTGAAGAAAGATGTTTTAATGCTTCCACCAGTTTTTTCTTTTAAATTCTTAACTTTTTTTAAAAAAATAACCAGTGTCTTTTTGTCATGAAATTCCAGTGTTGTGGTGCTCCTAATCACATTAGGATACATATAGATTTTAAGATTTTATTAAGCTTATTATGGATACAAATCACATCTCTAAACCAGTTTAGTCAGTGTTAAACTGCATGGGTCTTTAGCACCCTGTATATGAGATCTAACTGAAAGCTAGTGTCTTGTGTGGACAATAGTTTTTATCCTTTCTGGCCTCCCATGATTAGCTGCTTCCCAGCAGAATACTACAAATGAACTGATAGTCCTCCGTTTGTAGTATGATTAAAAAGAACTACTCAGAGATGGAAAGCAGCAGTTTATGTTCCACCAGTATAATTCTGTGGATGTGCATCAGGTTCTTCCAAGGTCTCCATAACTATTCCAGTTTGGTTGTACAACTACCAGCAGATACTCACCTCTAGGCAAGGCTTTTTGTTTTCTTTCATCTGTCTTACAAGGTCTCATTTCTAAATTTTAAACTTTTAAAAAATGTGAAAGAAGGAAAGCAGGTGTGCAGCCTGCCAGGGGTCAATAAATTTACAAAATCAAAAAATGCAAAATCATTCCTTCTTCCACTGATCCATCCACCCTTCACTGTCCCTTCACTCCCTATACCTTTTTCACTTAATGCTCTTACTTGTGCACATGAGTAAGGGCATAAATCCAACCTTAAATGGGAAATGATTTGGGTGTATTATTTTGCTGAAAATTTTCTGAATCCTTTGACTTCTCATCTAGTCTGATTGCTGCTGTTGTAATCAGATACTTGAATAGATACTTATAAACCATGTCTGCATGATTGGGCCCATTTGTAATGGTTTTAAAGTAAACAGAAAAAGTGATGATGATTGTTGTGACGAGGGCAAAATATTAGCCTGCAGCCTCTACTGTTAAATTCTCTTATTTTTGCTCCTGACTTGGGGTTTCCCCACTGTGACAACCAGCATGCGCACACCACATCAGATCCCACTATTTTTAAACTACCCACGTCACATCCCGCCCACCTTTTAATGTTATATATCAGCAATATCAATACCCACTCCCCCAGACTCCACCACTTCTCATATCCTCCCCTTGTCCCTTCTCCTCCCAACAGTCTTCAGGAGGCCCTCAGCCAGGCCTCCCAGCCTTCTACTTCCCAGGTGAAAAGTCAGCCATCCAGAACCTCATCCCAGGTTACAGTGCTGAGTGCAAGCACCTCCCTGCTGGCCAGGAATGGAAGCACACACCTGGAGGGTTCTCAGGACAAGGCCTCAACTGTTGGTGCCACCAGCTTGCAGGATGACTTCGGTAGGGAGTTCATGAAGAGAGCTGAGCCGTTAGGAAAGAGTTTCTTGTGGGAGAGTGTTCGATGGGTAGCTCACGGAGAGGTGACAGATCTGAGCATTTTGTTGTAAGACCTGTATTTTCTGGTATGTTCCTGATTTGGGCTGCTTGATATTTTGGAATTGGTCAGAGAGAGCTGTCACAGATATGACTATGGCCGTCAGTCATAGCAGAGCCCTATTATCCGCAGTCGGTGAACTGTTGTAATCTGTCAAAGCACAGCGCCATTATCCATGCTCCATTTATCGCTGTCTGTGATATTGTGTCTGTAGCTAATACTTGACCTCACTGGGATATTGATGTTACCCTTTGGTCACAGGGTAGCACATAGCTGTCCCCGGAGCTGACAGCAGTGTTACAGTTTGCTATAGATGTCTGTAGATAAGCATGTTTCCATTAACACAGTACATCAAGGAAAAGTAGCGGTTGTGTAAAAGCTGTCATACACTCTTTATCTGAACCAGATAATTAGACCAGAAGCAGATTACTGTTGTGACACACTGCATGGTCTTTGTGTGTGTGTGTGTGTGTGAGTGTGTGTGTGTGTGTGTGTGTGTGTTAATCACATGATTTTGTCTATCTATGTAGGATAGTCTGAAAATGGCTTCATGCAGGGTTTTATACACTCTAGATATTGCGGTGATTATGATAATACTCCAGTGACGATGTGGTTAATGGGACATCTTTGAGCAACTGGATATTTTCAGTATATTTTTCTGACAGTTTCATCATACCAGATGTATTGCACAAGGGGGCATGTCCTTAACAGAAATCCTTAAATAGAAATCAATTTAAGGGCCATTACAAATTCCTGAAAATAAATTTTGTTTTGCAGGAATCTTAATTTCACTGACAGAAAGGCAGAAAATGTACAAAAAATACTTTAAGCATCCAGCTTAGCCTTTTTTTTAATTGCATTTTTCCCCACACTTTTAATGCCCGTTACAGTCAGTGTTTAGAATGCATGTGAGGTTTCATTAAGAGGGGCAGAAGAACCACTTTAGTATAGTAGCATTTTGTATATACCTGAACAAAAAAGTCCAATATTAGAGATTTTTTTAGGTCTGTCTTTAACCCTTTGTAGGGCAAGTGACTATTTTTGGTCATTTCTCCACACTTTATAGACACCTGGCCTCAGTGAGGTTAAGGAGCACGTGATCTTGCAGAATGCAGTCATGAAGAAATGGCCTAATGTTGTATAAAGTTCTAATGTGTATGTTGTAATGTTCTAAAAAGTGATGTAATGAAACTGTTATATGGTGAAAGTAACATGTTCTAAAATACATGTTTCTTTCAGCATTGTTTTTCTTCTACACTTCTTGGAATTTTTTTTTTATTTTATTTTTTTTTACCACTTATGCGCAAGGAACCAAATATGGTAACTTTACTGACTTGAAAATGAAACATTTAAAATATGCCACCTATAAAGGGTTAAGAGGTTTATTTTAACAGTACATTAGTGGGATTCACAGTAGACGCTTTGGAGTCACCTAGAAAGACTTCTTACAGCTGTAATTTTTTATTTTTTTTTTGTACCTCATCACAAAATCAGTGGAATAAAATTTCTCTGAAGCAACAGGCATGCAGTAGGAACAGCCTGACCACTTGTCAAGACCAGCAGGAAATGAGTAACTTGCTTACCGCCTGTGGGAGGAGGCACTTTCACTGCATAATCTCATTTAGCTCAGATGAATACGGCAGTATTGTCAAATTCATCTGATTCTCTGCATGTAAACATGAGGTTGAATTAAATTATTTCTACAGATGACGCCACACCCTGCTTGTGATTTCCATGGATTGACTGTGCTTTTCTTTTTGTCGTTGTTGTTGTTGTTGTGTGCCTCCAGGAAAGCTCACTCCCTCCTTATACGAGGCTGGCGGATGTGACATGTCGCTGGTCAATTTTGAACCTGCAACCAGACGAGCCTCCAATAACATATGGTTAGTTTCAGTATGATCACCTGATTTGTTTAGTGGGATTTTTAGATGACACCATACGACCCCTGAGCCTGTTGTGTTTTGATCATAACTTAGCTGTTTTCTCTAAAGAGCTGTGACATGATTGATTAAACAGAGGCTGATTAGCACGTCCCAGAAACTGTGATGCCTTTTTATGTATTTGAAATAAGATCACTTATCTTTATTTAAATGGAAATAAATGTGTTTGTTTTTTTTATCTTTTGTCCAGTTACCTAGCTCACCTTTTCTTGACTGTGGTGTTGCATATTTTGTTAGTCTGTGATGTGAGTTCCTCGGGTCTCCAACGGTTATTGGACCAGAGATTTTTTTTTTTTTTTTTGTAATGGAATTGAGTCTTAAAAGGGAAACATGACTGTGCAGTAAAAGGCAGCAAATAGCCTATTGGTTGTTTAGTTTGAAGTCATCAGGAAATGAAACATGATTTAATACAATAAGTGCAGCAGATGCTTTTCTCTCATCACTGTTCTCATTTTGTCTAATTCCCTGCAGGGATACCGACTCCCACCTCTCCAGTTCTACCTCAGTTCGCTTTTACCCTCATGACCTGGTGTGTACCCAACCAATGAACTCCTCTTGGGGTGTGTGTGTGTGTGTATTTGTATGTTTGTGAAAAAGGGAAGGAGAAAGAAGACTGACAGATGGAAACAGGTGACATACAATAATAAAGCAGGTTGTCAGTTTGGTTATTATTCCTGGAATATTGCCAGATGCAAGTAGGTTTTTGCTTGTTTTTTTTTTTTGTTTGTTTTTTTGTTGGCTGTTGTTCCTGTTTTTCCTCAGACTGAAACCCAATCACATTGTACCAGCTTTAATATAACTGCACTGGCTGCCAGCCCTTCGATGAGTTTAAACTAGTTTGAAGTGGTTATCTGGTGTTGTCTAACCACTTTCTGCAATAACAGTTAATATGTTCTGAAGAATGAATGGGATATGATGGTGTAATCTTTATCCTGTGTGAAAGCTTAAAAATATGCATTCAAAGAAAATATTTAAGGCTTATAAAGTTTTATTATTACGCTTGTACCCTTTATATATTTTTATTTATTTATATAGATAGATAGTTTCATCTTGTTGTAATATAATCATTTTTTTCTTCATTCCAAATCATGTTTTTGGACATTTTTCTGATTGTGGGATAGATCTCCCTCCCTCAGATCCGTTTGAACCGTCTGCTGACTATGGACCCAGAACTGCTGGAGCAGCAGGATGGAGATCTGAGCCCAGAGCTCCAGGATGCACCACTGGGACAAGAGGACACTGTAGGCGCCACCGCAGCTGGGAAAGCGAAGCAGTACTACCGTTTGTGGCTTCTCCCCTACCTGTGGGTCGGCCTGCATTTTGACCGACTTACCCTGCTGGCGCTGTTTGACAGGTAAGGCTTCACAACAGGTCATTTCCATCTGCTCCAGCTACATTTTTACAAAGCACCGGGTAACTTACTGATATCATCTGAAATAATTTGTAATTTAGGCAAATGTCAACTATAAGGACTGGATCAGCCTCATAATCAACTCAAAATGAGCTAATCATACTAACATAAATGCATAAATGGTGAGGGCCACACCATGCAAGCACATCCATGGGCTCCAGGTATCTCATCATGCTTCCAGTAGTGCCACTGACCCCAGCCAAATGTCAAACTAGTGAAAAAATTGTCAGAAAATGTGATGAGCGATGAGGAGGAAAAAAAGTCAGTTTCCTCTACCTGTAAAACCATTCCTGTTTTGGGGATTGTCTCATTGTTTGCCCTTTAGTGCACCTGTAGTTAATTTTAGTTTAAACTGATTAACAACCCCCTCTGCTACTTAACTGACCAGATCAATATCAATATCCCAGACGTTTAATTGACTTCATGCTATTTCTTTTTTTTTTTGAGCAGTATATTTTTCTTCCAAGGAGCGAGGCTTTCTTGTAATTTTTAAAGTGGTCTTGAACAATAGTTCTTCAGGCATGCTGACAGTCTTTCAAATTTTTTCTTTGGACATTGGCTGCTTTTTCATTCATTTCCAGTCCAGTCCTCGTACCTGACCATTTTCAGAAGAATTATTTTTCCACTTAACACTGACAGCAGAGGAACAGTATCTAAAAGTCATGAAATATCAACTGGAAAGTGTCTGATTGGCAGCATGAAAATGATCCCAAAATACACTGCCAATTTAATAAAGAGGACAAATTAAAGAAATTACAAAAAAGCAGCCTAAGAGAGTTCAGCTTGTGTTAAAGAATAAAGGTGGTCATACCAAATATTGACTTTTAAGTTTGTCAGAATTGTACCAACTTTGTTTTCCCCTTATATTCTATATTTCCATTTATGTTTGCATATTTCAATAAATCACTGCACCCACTTCACATTTTTGTTGCAAAATATAAAGGAATAAAGAGTGGGTCAAGACTTTTGCACAGTACTGTTGTCATTTGTCTTTCTGTTTCTGGATTCAGCAAGAAAATCAACCACATTGGTAGGGCTTTGTGAAACTGAAGTTGTTCGTCTTATTGGGGGATTTGGAGTCTCTGCTTTGTGTCTCTTGTCTGTAATTATCTTTATGTGGGAGTCAGTCAGACTTCTCTAGCTGTAAGCTTCTCAACAGCGCCAAAAAAAATGACCACAACTAGCAGTGAAAGAATTGATTTTTTGATTTCTGTTTTTCAAAGCACCAGATGGATCTCTTTGGTCAATATTATGCCTTTAAGTCACTCCAGTTTGCTGACCCATCACCACATGCTGCCGATAAAAGCAGAGCTATCGACCATTCTTTATTTGTTGATCCCAGTCTTTGGAAGAGTTTGTTCTTCTCTAATTAATCTTCCTTCTCTCTGTGTCAAGAATAGAGCTCTTTAGGAATATTCTCTTGATAATTTTCAAACCTGATTAGGATAGAAAGAGTAATTTTGATGTCCAAAAACTGCTGAAAGTACCTGCGAGTTGACTTATCCTGTTTGTTACAGGAACCGTGAGGTTTTAGAGAATGTGCTGGCAGTGGTGCTGGCTGTCCTTGTGGCCTTTCTGGGTTCAGTGCTGCTGGTTCACGGCTTCTTCACTGATATCTGGGTCTTTCAGTTCTGCCTCGTCATTGCAAGTTGCCAGTATTCCTTACTAAAGGTGAGTAGCAAAGTTTACAGCATAACCTGGGTTGGTTCAACCTTTATAAAGTCAAACAGACAAGCACTAGCACAAAGAAGCAGTTTAAAAGCTGCAAAACATGTTTAGGCATAGAAAGTTTGGGATGCCTTTAAAAGAAGTGCTGTTTCCAAAATAAAAGTGATTTATTACTTTACTTCCTCAGAACTGTTTGCAATAACATGTTTGTACAAGGTATGTCAGCATTATAATTTCAATTGTGTCTTTCTTCACTCTACAGAGTGTTCAGCCAGACTCCTCCTCCCCTCGTCATGTAAGTAAATGTCATTTAAAATCATCATAGCAGAGTGACATTAAAAAATGGCATCTAAACAAGATTAAATACTATAGATTCTATGTAATACAGTTTCCTTTCATGTGCTATATGATCTGCAGTTATTATCCAGTAGATTTTTTTTTTTTTTTTTTTTGCTTTGTTGTGGTCCTGAAAAATGATGCCCCCACCCCCACCCCCACCCCACAGTGAGTCTGGGTTTTCCACCCTCCCTTGCGTCAGTGGCCTGCTCTGAAACGGCGTCTTTTATTAATGCAGCTCATACTCAGCTGCAGGCACAAGCTTTAAATAGCTGGTCAGAGTTTAGACCACAGCTCGCTCACTCACTCTTTGTCTTTACTCTCTCTCTCTTTCTCTCTCTCCCCCTGGGTGTCCTCTCATCTCACCTCAAGGACTTTTTTTCCTTTCCATTTCTCGACATTTTGGGGTGGGAGTGGGTGGGGGAAAGAATCTTTTTAATCTGATTGGTGGTGCGTGAGCTGCCGCTACCTCCCAGAATGGAAAAGCAGGACAGCGTATAGCCTCTTGCTGCAGATATGCGTCCTCCGCCTCCTGTGGAACCTTTCACTTGATGCTATTTCTCTTTATACCTGTGTCACTCTCCCCAGGGCTGATATAACGCTGACATCTTTAAGGGATGATTGTTAGAATGATCATTTTATTATACTTAGCAGTTACTGATTTTTGCTGTTATCCAAGGTTTACCATGAAGGCACATATTAGCAGTATGTTTTTGGTTTTTTTATCATGCTTAACAAATACAAGCTCAACTTACAATTGTAATTTGGAAATGTAAGTAAAATGTAAAAAAAATGTTCCTACCATATTAGTAAATTAGTTTATTTTAATACACATGGGTATGTCTTCTAAATCCTGGACTGTATTGAACCACAAAAAATGCTTCTTTAATGATCCGTTTGTATCGTCATACCCTTGTCCCTGCAGGGCCATAATCGTATCATAGCATACAGCCGGCCTGTCTATTTCTGCCTGTGCTGTGGCCTCATTTGGCTGCTCCACTATGGCAGCCTGCGGACCACTTCCTCCCGCTTCACCCTGTATGGAGTTGCACTCACCAGCTCCCTGGTGCTCACCTCTGCAAGGGACCTCGTCATAGGTAAGTACACTACCTTGTTGCCTCTTTGTACACTTATGAATAATATTCAGCATTTAAAACAATGTCACAGAGAAACTCCTAAAATTACAAAAAAAAACTTAATGCAAAAATCCAGGTTTATAAAAAGGAGCTTTTAAGTGATTTAATGAAAGGCAGTGAAGTAGCAAGACAAATTTAAGCAATTCAGTTCAATTAAATATGTGTGCAAAAGCTGGAGGTTGAATGAATGCAGGCCAGGAAATGCTTTAAAGCTTAAAAGTAAACATATTAAAAGCCCTGAAAAGTTTGCTTATATTGCAAGTAGTCACAAGTACTCTATATGATAAAATATTCATGACTAAATAAGCAACTCTCAAAATCCATCTTCAGGATCATTTATTAAGAATCTTAACAGTAAAATTTCAGGAGTCTACTGATGTGGTTCTATTGGTTTGACCGAGAAGTAACCAAATAACCCAGCAGCTGCTGTAAGATTAAATTCTAATCAATGCGCACAAGTATGGGATCACAGACAAAAAAACTGAATACATAAGCAGATTGATAAAATAGGTTTCCAGGACCTGATCCATTGATTTGTGCAAAATGGTCATAAAGTGCAGACTGTATGTGAGCAACAAATCTCTAGAGCAATGCTTTTTTGTTTTTTGTTTTTTGTTTTTTGGTTTTTTGGTTTGTACATATTAAGAGCTCCTTTTATCTACCCACAATCAATAATGATTTAATGGTTTGCTGCAATGTCCTTGGAGATGTTACTGTACACTATTATGAACCAGTAATATTTGAAGGAAAACCCCAAGTGATTGTCTCCGCTATCTGAAAGGTGATTTCTGAAAACTACAGAATTATAGGGTGATAAATGTGTTTAAATTTGCATTGCTTGCTTCTCCCTGCAGTCTTCACTCTGTGTTTTCCCATCATCTTCTTTGTGGGCCTGCTACCGCAAGTCAACACATTCGTCATGTACCTCTTCGAGCAGCTGGACATCCATGTGTTCGGGGGCAATGGTGAGTAACTTTAAGCTGCACAACCTCTCTGCAGGGGTGACTTTGACCGCTACGGGATGAGACAACAGACACTTTCCACATTGCTTTACCGTATACATTATGATATCCCAGGCTTCATAAGAGGCCATAGTGCTGATTTGCATTCTGACTGCCCTTGTTGTTGTCAGTTTGAGTGCTCTCATTGCTGGCATCCTCCCTGTTCACTCTGCAGCCTCTACAAGCCTTCTGTCAGCACTGTACAGCATCCTGCGCAGCATCGTCACTGTCGCTCTGCTTTACGGCTTCTGCTACGGAGCTCTGAAGGTGAGAGCAAACAATGACTAATGAGCACTAAACACAGCAGGGAGGAGTGTTTTCTTGATATCTGGTTATAAGAAAAAATGTTTTGTCATGATGGTGACAGTAAAGGGGGGGGTACCTGATTCTGTTGTTTGCATTGTGAGGAGAGCATGAATATTGTATCTTATTTCAGTCATACAATCATTGTCAACATCACTCAGAAGTAAAAATTTTGAACGTCAGTGTTCACTAAAGGACAAATCATGGAATCACCGAAGTCACCAGGATACACTAGTTGCTTTTGATTATGCTAACGTGTCTCGTTGCTTCCCTCGCTTGGATCTGTTCCACCCAGTGAGGATGAGAGAGAGATGATAATGATGATGAAGTGACACAAGCATAGAGGAGCTGCAGCTGCCAGATGAATTCAGTTCAATTCAGTTTTATTTATATAGCACCAAATCACAACAACAGTTACCTCAAGGTGCTTTATATTGTAAGGTAAAGACCATACAACAATAGAGAGAAAACCCAACAGTCACACAATCCCCTATGAGCAAGCACTTGGTGACAATAGGAAGGAAAAACTCCCTTTTAACAGGAAGAAACCTCCAGCAGAACCAGGCTCAGGGAGGGGCAGCCATCTGAGACATGCTGTGGAGGAGAGCCAGAAATTAATACTAACTAATGATTAAATGCAGAGTGGTGGATAAACACAGAGGGTGTCTGTCTCCCAAATTCAAACTGGGAGCTGGTTCCACAGAAGAGAGGCCTGAAAGCTGAAGGCTTATACAAGAGGCTTTTATTCATGTACATAAGTAAAGCATCATTATTGTACAGTGTACATAACTGCATAAAGGTGTGGATGTTGAATATAAAATTACAAAAACAATAGCCTAGCTGCTATTGATGCCAAACCACTTTGCAAATAAACAACCCTGTAAATTCTAATGTGTTAGTTTTGGCACATAAAATGTGATGGCATGTTATATTTCATCTCACTATGTAACTCTTCTGTTATACTAGCTGCTGATCTATATTCACAACAGTACAAAATAAGCCCTGTGGATCAAGCTGTGTCAAATGTGGAGAAGCGGCATTTGAAGTTATGCCACTGAATGAAAGGCTTCCACATACGTGCTATGTGAAGATCTTTAGAAACTAAACACATCAGCAACATAAAGCCAGACCTTCAGGAGTGTGTTAAATCCTTGTCTCACTCTTTTCCAGGAGACCTGGGAGCCACATCACATCCCTGTGCTATTTTCTGTGTTCTGTGGCCTCTTGGTGGCAGTGTCTTACCACCTGAGTCGGCAAAGCAGTGACCCCTCTGTCCTCCTGTAAGTTTACAGCCTTCACCACCAACCTCACCCAGATATACTTTGTTAAAGTCAGTTTCAATTCAATTTTATTTTTATCATGCCAAAACACAACAAACAGTCACCTCAAGAACCGTTATATGGTACTGGAAAGACCCTGCAATAAAATAGTTCATGTTTTTAAAACTCATGGTCCTCATGGTTGGTTCCATTAACTGCTTGACCCCCATGTCTGCAAGAGAGAAATCCACATTAAAGAGTTCTGTGTGACCTTTCTACTCAAACATATTCTGTGGATTATCTCAAATAGGGATTTTCTAAAATGCTCAGTTCAGATAGCTTAACGCTACTTTACCAAATGGTTGTCGTATTAACTGAGGATGAGCGTACATTTCTTCAGACTGTATAATCTCTCACAGCAGGTTGATGGTATTCAAAGTGGGTAATGTTTTCTTATCCTTGATTTACAGCTCGCTGATACAGTCCAAGATTTTACCCAATTTAAAAGACAAGAATCCAGAGGACCCCCTGTCAGAGGTACAGGATCCCCTGCCAGACAAGCTGAGAGCTTCAGTGGTAAGTTTACCATTGTCGCTTTTCTTATTAAAGAGAGAGCATGGTCGTTTATACAAAATCAATTTCAGTTGTTAAAATCGAATAAAAGAGAATGATAATTTTTCTGATTTTTGATCCCATCTTCAATGTTTCTTTTCAAATGTTTAGAATGAGCGTCTGCAGTCAGACCTGATCGTCTGTGTGGTCATTGCTGTCCTTTACTTCGCCATCCATGTCAGCACAGTATTCATAGCGCTGCAGGTATAGTCATTTCGTTAGTTTGGAAAACAGAAAATCAAATGTAATATGTGCTGTCAAACTACAATATGATTACATTTTATATTCTTGAGGAACTATTAACACTCATGATGTTTTTTTTCCTTCTGTGTTTATCTTAAAACCATCAGAAACAAACTGTAAGCGTTATTGCATCTCTGTGTTCCCTCAGCCTTTCCTCAGTTATGTCCTGTATGCTCTACTGGGGACAGTAGGGTTGCTCACCCACTACCTGCTGCCTCAAGTTCGCAAACAGCTACCCTGGCACTGCTTCTCTCACCCTCTGCTCAAAACCAAGGAGTACTATCAGTTTGAAGTCAGGGGTACATACAGTCAATTACTCACGTCCTCTGAGCAGCATTACTTTGTTTCTGAGTCACATTGAAAAACAAATGAAAAATAATAATTTAGTATTTTCTTTGGGTTTTTTTTTTTTTCTTTTTCATGTGCTTTTGCATCTTAACTGATTTGCCTCTCTTGCCAGATGCGGCTCATGTGATGTGGTTTGAAAAGCTTCACGTGTGGCTGCTGTTTGTGGAAAAGAACGTTCTCTATCCGCTCGTTATCCTCAACGAGCTGAGCCGCAGCGCTAGAGAGCTGGCCAGCCCAAAGAGACTCGACACAGAGTGAGGACTCTTGATATTTTCCAGTGTCTTTTTGTGGATTTTTCTCTGATTGTTAACAACTTTTTGAGTGATGTATGTTTGTATGCTTGCTAGTTAAACAAAACTGGATATTTAATTTTTTTTTGCTGCTGCCGCTGAAGGATCGGCACGCTGATGATCACAGTGGCAGGCCTGAAACTGCTTCGCTCCTGCTACAGCAGTCCTACGTACCAGTATGTGACGATCCTCTTCACCGTCCTCCTCTTCACCTTTGACTACCGTCATCTGTCTGAGACGCTGCTGCTCGACCTCTTCCTCATGTCTATCATTTTCAGCAAGGTGAGAGGAATATTTTTAATGGTTTCAACAACTATTCTGTTTCATTCCATGCAAGAGACTTGCATACATTATCATATCTTAGATGAATGAGTCATATTACTGGTATCTATCAGTTACCTATGCTGAAGTTGAGTGTGTTTTATTTCTCTTTTTTTTCTCAAGTTGTGGGAGCTGTTCTATAAGCTGCACTTTGTTTACACCTACATCGCCCCCTGGCAGATCACATGGGGCTCAGCCTTCCACGCCTTTGCTCAGCCCTTCGCTGTGCCTCGTATCCTTTCACCGTTGACTGAGTCACCTGTTTCTTATGCTGACCTGTAGCACTACAATAAATTCTACCTGTTATAATCATTAAAGTGTTTAGGCTGTAGTTTTTCTTGTAGAAAACTATCAAATGGCCTTGACCTGAGGCCTCCTCAGACTCTGCCATGCTGTTTGTCCAGGCTGTCGTGTCAGCAATCTTCTCCACTCCTCTGAACCCCTTCCTGGGCAGTGCCATCTTCATCACCTCCTATGTTCGCCCCGTCAAGTTCTGGGAGAGAGACTACAAGTAAGAAATAAATAAATATTTAATGTCAAATATAAATTATTTTTCACCTCTAAAACTTGTTGCTTTTTTACAGCACCAAGAGAGTGGATCACTCAAACACTCGACTGGCCTCCCAGCTGGACAGAAATCCAGGTAACGACATGTCTCTTGGTTAAAATCGTAACCAGTGACTTGATGCTTGTTGCTTTAAATTCTGATATTTATTTAGGGCAACTTTAAATCGCACAGACTGCACAATAAAGTAGTTCTGTGTGCTTTACTAATGTGCTTCATTCCTTCATTCATCCATCCTAGGCTCTGACGACAACAATTTGAACTCCATCTTCTATGAGCACCTTACTCGTTCCCTGCAGCACAGCCTCTGTGGAGACCTCCTCTTGGGTCGCTGGGGAAACTTTAGCACTGGGGACTGTTTCATTTTGGCTTCTGACTACCTGAATGCTTTGGTGCATCTCATAGAGATTGGCAATGGCCTAGTCACCTTTCAGCTCCGAGGGCTGGAGTTCAGAGGTGAGGAGATCCATGTGTTGTGAGAAGTGTGGAACCAGCTGTTGCAGGAATTTAGTCATTAATGGCAGTAAATTATTAACGAATGTATGGTCATGCAAAAAAAAAGTAGGTAAAAGGATTCAGCAAACACTACAGGTGTTTTATGGTAAAGAGGTCTTATTAGCCCCCTGTACTATAGTTAATATAATCAGCCCAGTTTATTTTCCAAGTGGATTCCCAAGTTTTTCACCCATTGACTTAAGGAATGTCATAGCAAGAAGTGACTAAAATATTAAAAGCTGTAATGATGTTCAAAAGCGACCACGTTTGGGTCATATTAAACTAACTTACATCATCTGGTCCCTCTATTACCCCAAAGTTTTGGGTTTGTGAAATTTGGATTTTATAATGCTTCGATGTACAACATCGTAGGATGTACTACTTTGTACTACTGAGTTCATAAATTTCTTACCTAGTATATATTAACAAGCAGCTGTAAGATGTATTATTGCAACGTGGAAATGTTTAAGAACTATAGCAACTCAACCGTGAAGTGATAGGCCATATAATGATGCAAAATTGTGTTGCTAAGGCACATAATGTGCAAAAGTCAAAAATGCTCTGCTAACTCAGTAAGTGTAGAGGTCTAAACCTCCTCTGGTACTAAGATCAGCACCAAAACTGTGTGCTGGGAGTTTCATGGCATAGGTTTCCATGGCTGAGCAGCTTCCATAGGTGTCTTGTGTAGGTGGCCCAGTACTTTCCATCCATCTTCTTCCGCTTATCCTTTTCAGGGTCGTAGAGGGCTGGAGCCTGTCCCAGCTGTCATAGGGCAGGAGGCAGGGTACACCCTTGCAGGTCACCAGCCTGTCACAGGGCTGGTGACATTTTTTTTCCAAGTGTCATGCTGGTGACAAGAGAGGCAGATAACTATTCACACTCACATCTACAGTCAATTTAGAATCACCAATTAACCTAACTCGATTAAGTGCATGTCTTTGGACTGTGGGAGGAAACTGGAGCACGGGAGACCATGCAAACTCCACACAGAAAGGACAGAAAGCCCCCGGCCAGAAGGTGGATCCGAACCCAGGACCTTCTGTGAGGCAATGGTGCTAACCACCGCGCCACCATGCTGCCCACCCAATACTTTCATCCATGCAATGTGGCAACACAAAGCTAACTTTAAACTTCAACTCCTGCTGTAGGTCTGCCATAGAGCAAAATAAGTATCAGACGTATTGGATTACGTACAGCATATGAGTGTGTTTGCTTTTATTTTTATGGATCTCCAGTTTCAGTCTCCATTCATATTTGTACAGAGATAGACCACCTGTTTTTTCAAAGCAGGTTAAAATAAACTAGAATTATTTTCAAGCAGTATTTGAGACATTTCTGGAAAGTGGCATTTCACCATATTTGTTCAGTCATTTTTATCTTCCTGCAAAACACACCTGGCCGTGCTTTATCATCATCATGACTTTGGAAAATTCAGCCTGAAGCCTTGGGCTACAAAATAAAGCTGCTGAGAGCATGTGACACAGTGAACATTTTACAGAATTAGAGTCACGCCTCAGAGCATGACACTCATCTCCAGTCTGTCAGCAACTTTATGTTTATTACAGAGCATCTTCTGTGTGTCAACATAGTTTATTGGGTTAAACCTCTGATAATAAATTGTTTAATCAATGAGTGGGTCAATAGACAATTAATTATTATGATAATCACCATTCTCACTAAATTTTAAATAATCTGCACACTTTTATTGGAGCTGACTTGTGTCCCACGTAGCATCATTAACATACTGACTTTCCCTGCGCAGGAACTTACTGCCAGCAGAGGGAAGTTGAAGCCATCACTGAAGGGGTGGAGGAAGATGAGGGCTGCTGCTGCTGTGAGCCAGGCCATCTCCCTCACATTCTTTCCTTTAATGCTGCCTTTGGGCAGCGCTGGCTAGCCTGGGAAGTGCTGGTCACTAAATATGTTCTGGAGGGCTACAGCATCACTGATAACAGCGCTGCCTCCATGCTGCAGGTTTTTGATCTACGACGCATCCTCACCACCTATTATGTCAAGGTTTGTGGGGTAACGCAAGAAAAGAATGTTTTAGCACAATGTGTAATTTCTAAAAGCTCTAAATGCCTCGTCCTTTTCTGGATTCAGGGTATCATCTATTATGTGGTTGCTTCTCCTAAACTGGAGGAGTGGCTGGCTAATGAGACCATGAAAGATGGCCTGCGGGGATGTGGAGAGAGGAACTATGTCGACCTGGATCCCACCTTCAATCCGAACATTGATGAGGACTATGACCATCGACTCGCAGGCATCTCCAGGGACAGTTTCTGTGGCGTCTACCTGGGTTGGATCCAGTACTGCAACTCCCGAAGGGCCAAGGTAACAAGGACTTCAGTTGTTGTTCCCCAAGTGACAATAAAGGGGGTTACTGGGCATCAGGCCAATGGTCCAGACTACATTTATGCAGCTATATAAACAGAGCATGTTTTATTTATTCATTGTCACGATAAAATGAAAGAATATACTAATAGCCTGACAGTGGCAGTTTGTGGTCAAACTTCAGATCATCAAAGACTTTAAATGCCATCAGCAGTTTGATTTTAATCACTCTTTAGAAAGTCATTGCATCTTGTTACTGCCCAAAGGGATGCTGTGTTTGCGTCAATTGTTGTCAGATGACTTTTTTTTGTAAAGATTTGGAGATAAACGCTGGTCCCTAAAACCTTTCATTTCTTTGCTCGTTTTATAGCCACTGGACAGTGAGAAAGACTCACCTCTGGTGCTCCTCTGTTTTGGCCTGTGTGTGCTGGGAAGGAGAGCTCTGGGAACAGCAGCTCATCATATGTCCAGGTTATCTTGTAATCTTTATTACTATAAGTGCATGAGTTAAAATGTGTCAAGTACTGAGTTCACTTACATAAGCTAAACAGGAGTTCGACTTGTGACAATCATGCCTTCAATGTTTCCTGTTTAGTTTTCAGAAGAATCAGAGCAAATATTTAAAAGTGTAAATAATGATATTTATTTATGTGTAAATAATTATATTTTCCTATTTATACACACTCTCTCTCTCTCTCACTCTGTGTCTGTGTGTGTGTGTGTGTGTGTTGGATAAAGAGTACTTAATAATGTTTATATCTTTTATTTTTTCCATCACAGCAATCTGGAGTCTTTCCTTTATGGACTTCATGCATTATTTAAAGGAGATTTTCGCATTTCATCTGTGCGAGATGAGTGGATCTTTGCAGACATGGAACTGCTCAGGAAGGTTGTAGTGCCTGGAATCCGAATGTCTCTCAAACTGCACCAGGTGAGACCCTGAACGTGACCTATCTGAGATGAAACCGTCTTAAACCGTGTACTCTGGGATTTGATCTCTCTCCACTTTTTTTGTCAGGACCACTTCACGTCCCCCGATGAGTACGATGAGCCGGCAGTTCTTTTTGAGGCCATCTCCTCTCACCAGCAGAACCTGGTCATTGCTCACGAGGGCGACCCTGCCTGGAGGAGCGCTGTGCTGTCCAATGCTCCATCACTACTAGCCCTGCGCCATGTCCTGGACGAAGGCACCAACGAGTATAAAATTATAATGCTCAATCGGAGATACCTTAGCTTCCGTGTCATCAAGGTGGGACTGCAACAGATTCAGTATGTTTTAGTGATACTGTTAAAACATGTTACTTAATGCCAACTTGTGCTGTCTGCTGCAGGTGAATAAAGAATGTGTCCGAGGACTTTGGGCAGGGCAGCAACAGGAGCTGGTGTTCCTGAGAAATAGAAACCCTGAGCGTGGGAGCATTCAGAATGCCAAGCAGGCTCTGCGTAACATGATCAACTCTTCTTGCGACCAGCCGATTGGATATCCAATCTACGTATCCCCACTGACCACCTCCTACTGCAACTCACACCCACAGCTTGGACACATCCTGGGAGGTCCTATCAGCATCGGAAACATCCGCAACTTTATTGTCAGCACCTGGCACAGGTTTGTTGGGCTTTATGCTCAGAAAACCTATTTTGTAAACGTGGAGATATATTGTTCTCACAGTATTTCTTTTGTATATTTTTGGTCTGATTTGAGATTAATATGAAGATTTCTCTTCTCAGATTACGGAAAGGTTGTGGTGCAGGTTGTAATAGTGGTGGGAATATCGAGGACTCAGATGCAGGGGGTTTGTCCTGTGGCAGTGGGAATGGGACAGGAGGTGACTCTCAGCAGAGCTCAATGTCTCAGGGGGGCACCTCAGCACCTGCGCCTCCTCACTCATACCAGCCACACACTCTGGGTGAGAACTATTGCTCCTCTATCACATTTTGTCTTTAACAACATAGCATGAAACTAATGCCTGTTCTCCCCTTGGTGTCTAGGCACCAGTCAAAGTTCCCAATCCGTTCAGTCGGGTTTGGTGCGCCATTCCCCTGCACGAGCCTCCGTGGCCAGCCATTCGTCGTCATATCGCTATGGCAGCAGCCGCCACTCTTCACTTCGCACCTCCACCACAGGTCTGGAGCCCTGTCGACGTTCCTCTACCAGCCAACTATCTCTACGCACGCTCCCCACATCCCTGCAGCTCCGGCTGGGCTCCACCTCCGACCCCACCGGCCCCTCGGCCTCCCTGTCCAGCCACAGCATCCCTCCCTGCAAACGCCACACTCTGGTAGGCCTCCTGGGCAATGACAGCCTCTGCAGCACCGTGACAGATCCTCTCAGCCAGCACCATCACCATCACCAACACCCACAGCAACACAACCCCACTGTCTCCACAGTACGGAGAGATGACATCTCCTACAGAGTGCAGGTTTGGAAATACTCTCTATTCTATGTATCCGGAGCCACAAAATAAAAGAAGTCCTGGTATAATTATCAAGCATAATTTACCAACAAATTTTCAATCTCATTATAAATCAGAGAACTTCTAGTGGCAGTGGGTGGGTGCTCACCTCGCAACCGGAAGGTTGTGGGTTCGAGTCCCCGTCTGAGCGTGTGCTGTCATTGTGTCCCTGTCAAGACACTTAACTCACATTGCCTAAATGTGAATGTGGTTGTGTGGTCAGTGGGGGTTGGTGCTGGTCGCAGGGGCCGTAGGTGCGAATTGGCAGCCACGCTTCTGTCAGACTGCCCCAGGGCAGCTGTGGCTACATTAGTAGCTTACCACCACCAAGTATGATTGAGGTGTGAATGAATGGTGCACAAAACTGTGAAGTGCTTTGAGTACTGTGAAAAGCGCTATATAAGTCTAAGGCATTATTATTATTATTAGTGTGTTTATCATTTTCCACTTTAACTTATGTTTGTTTGTGTGTGCTTGTAGTGTAATTTCTTTGAGTAACAGCCCTCAATCCTTTTTTTGATTACATAATTTTTAACACTGTCATTCTGTGACTTCCCCTCAGATTGTGGACGTGAGTCAGGTGCTGGAGAACATCAACTTATCGAAGCGGAAGGAGCTTCAGTGGCCTGACGAAACGATGAGACTGAGGGCAGGAAGGACCTGCTGGAGAGACTGGAGCCCTTTAGAGGGCATGGAAGGGCATGTAAGTGTCTTTTAACAGATGTTACTACATCAGCAACATGCTTCCCTTTGCTCATCTTCATGCACAGATAACATAGACTCTGGGACATAAATATGGTGCTCTAGTTTGCCTCATACACTCCAGTTTACACACCCACTGACCTCTTGTGCTATAAATGTGATTTAGTGATTATTATCATGTTTCCACATGCCCTATTTTTTTTGGCCTATAACACCCGGTCTGACCTACTTGTTCTGTTATAGATGCTTCATAAATTTTATTGGATGCTTCCTCTCACAAAGCCACCTCCCTCTGTTGCCCTCTGCAGGTGATTCACCGGTGGGTGCCTTGTAGCAGAGACCCAGCCAGTCGCTCCCATATAGACAAAACCATCCTGCTGGTACAGGTGGAAGATAAGCTAGTGCCCATTATTGAGACTGGCATCATTGAGTTGGGTGCAGAGGTTTGAGGATAAGCAAGCACCCCACACACACACACGCATGCGCACTTGCGTGAAGATGAAGTCAGACCCTCGTCTGGTTTTCAGCAGACAACGAGCAGCCTGCAGACAAATGGAAAATGGGAGCTTTCCCCCTCCCTCGTTCCTTACTGCTGAGGGGGAAAGGAAGCCAGGGAAATGTGCAAGCACAGGCAGAGTATACATTTATCCAATGGTTTCATCAACACTTGCATCCACAATATCTGCCTTGCTTTGCATCTCAGAAATGCTGCATGACAGTAAACAACCCTTAAGTTAGTTATTGCTACTGGTAATTTCTATGCATTCATTTTGTTGGTATTCCTGACAGAGCTGAGTGTAAGGAGTGTGTGGAGTTCTTTCTTCTCTCCTGTTTGTCCTTTATTTGCCAAATAAGTTTATTGAATATCTGCTATGGATTCATACATGTGAAAGCTTTTTTTTTTTTTCTTCTTTTTGCTGCCAAGACTACAAAGAAAGTTGTGGTGCAGAAGAGACAGAAGTTGTCATCAACACCCTGTGTTTCATTGTTGTCATTCCTTTTGGATTAGTTTGACATTTGCAAGATTAATTTACACCTAAGAAAAAAGAACTTGCACTATAATTTTTTTTTTTATTTACAGTGATGCACTACAATCTTTAGATAAAGTCACATTTTATTTATTACAGATTCTGAATGGCCATGGTTACAGATGCCTTGGGAATGAAAAAAATGCAATCATCATTCTGTTTTTGGCCATTTTTATTTTAATATTTTATGTTTGATAAACTTGAAAATAACTTTTTACTGTATATGATTATATCTATATATATATATATATATATATTATATATATATATTTACACAAATATATATATAATGTAAATGTATAAAAGATTTTGTTTTCAATATTTATTACTGTGAATACGGTATTTACACTTTGTTACATTTTTTTTTTTCATTTTGGGACAAAGGTTAATGTATAAAGGACCATTGGTTGAAAATGAGATGCCGCAATTTCAGTGGACTGTTTCTCTATTTAACTTAATTCTTTTCTATATGGAGAAATAAAAGTTTGATTTATTGCTGTCTTTAATACTCTGAATGATTTTTTATTTGTCAGATCAATTTCAGCATCATAAGAAGAACCTAAATCCCAACTTCAGCTTCTGTTTGTATCTTTAAAGTGGATCTGTTCAGCTTATCTGTCATGTACAGTACTGTGCAAAAGTCTTGAGCTAGCCCTAATTTCTCTATATTTTTGCCTCCAAGGAGCCAGAGTTATCTTTTCTTTTTCTTTCTTTTTTTTTTTTTTTTATTTTATCTAAAGTGGTCTGACAAATAGTTCTCCAGGCTTTCTGAAGTGCTTTCAAAGTTTTTTCTTTGGACACTGGCTGCTTTTTCACTTATTTTCAGTTCAGTCCTTGTACCTGACATTTCAGATGATTTTTTGGTTTGTTTGTTTTCTTTAGTCACTTACACTGACCTAACTCAGGGAATGAACCAGTGTTATGTCTACACAAAATGGGCAAGTTAACAAAGAACCAATTTTAAATTGTATCTTTAGGCACTTTCTTACTAGCAGCCTGTTGCAATAACATATAATTTGTTCACATATCTTTAGTTGAATCTATGAAAAATGCTAAAGGTAACAGTTTGATAGCCATAAAATTGTATTTTGGCAACATCGAGGTGATTCTCAAAGAGCTGTTAACCAAAAACTTGTCAGATCTCTGAATGTTGTGTAGTGTGTTCTTAGAAAAATGAGGAAACTGGACAAGTGAAGGGCAAAAGAAGAAATGGGAAACAATCCAGCATAACGAATCCAAATTTGATATTTTTGATTCAAATTGTCGTCAATATATACAGAGGAGGTCACAAAGATACAACCGTGAGTGTCTATAGCTATCTGTAAAACATGGTGGAAGCCCTGTCATTGTTTGGAGCTGCATTTCAGCCAGTGGTGTTGGGGATCTTTTAAAAAATTTTAAGACAGGACAGGACAGGACAGTCAGATTTTGATCCATCTGGAAAGCATCTGATTGGCAACAGCTTCCTTTTTCAGCATAACAGTGATACCAAACACACTGTCAATGCAGTAAAAGCATAGATAGAAAAAACACAATAGAACATTTATCAGTTGTTGATTGGCCTTGCCAGAGCGTGGACCTCAACATTATTGAAGCAGTGTGAGATCATCCAATTTAATCAGTTACAAATCTCAGGCTTCAGACTCTTTTAAACACTATTTCAGAAAGTGTTTTTCTTCTTTTGGATATCTGTGACGTCAGTGAGAGGGGGGTTTCCCTAATACGGTCATCCTAATGACACAGCCCTGTGTGAGAACCAGCTGCTTAAATGCTTAAACTACCTGCTGTTTAAACATTTGGGTTGTCAAACACAGTCACAAT
Organism: Pterophyllum scalare; assembly: GCA_024447675.2. Classification (NCBI taxonomy): domain Eukaryota; kingdom Metazoa; phylum Chordata; class Actinopteri; order Cichliformes; family Cichlidae; genus Pterophyllum; species Pterophyllum scalare. The sequence goes on from JAMQGT020014336.1 coordinate 112,187, forward strand.
TGTGTCTGTAAATATAAAATGAAACTTGTGATCGGCAGGTGGATTGAATTTTTATATTTATAGTTTTGCTGTAGTGTATGCAAGGGTGATTAAAATGACGTGAAAGAGACAATAACGAGAAGTTATCCCACAAGAGACACAAAACTACCTGAAAGGCAACAGAACTGAAAGCTGATAAACGGATCCCAGGAAGATGATGCTGTTTTTAAAACCACATTAAAAACATAAATAGCTTTATGTTTGTGTTAGAGCCTTTTTACTTCATATAAAATATAATACGGTGTCACATGACACTGAAGCCTCGTGTTATCTGGTTTTTACCTTCAAGTTCACGAGTAAATCACATGACTTACGTGGATGCCCCGCCTCCTTAGCGCTCTGATTGGCCCCGGTTGAAGACGATGCCATCTGTTTTTTCCCGACGTCAAATATAAGTGTGAGTGCCGGGACTGCTGCACTGCTCCCTTCCTTGACTAAAACAACAAAGAAAAGGTAACGAAGCGCTTCTTTATCTTTATTTAAATCTGCCGGGACTGGGCGGTTTGTCTTAATAACTTTAACGCACTCCGAGCTTTTTAAAAGGTCCATGTTTTGCGTAGCTTGTTGTGCTACTGCTGGCTAGTTAGCTTCCCATAATTATCAGGTTCTTTCTGCTTGTTTTTATTTTTTTAAGTTTCGCCCTTTGCCGTCACTCATCGCCCAGTTGGTAGACATAGTGTAATTCTCGGACATTTTTTTTCACCTGTCATCCATCCAGGAATCCCACAGGAAGCGAGGAGATGCATCGATCCGTCCTGTTCGCCCTGCTCGGCCTGACTCTCGGGCTGGTTGTTGGGTTTCCCACCCAGCAGGAGGAAGCCACTGGAAAACACTGGGTGCTTATCGTGGCCGGCTCCAACGGCTGGTACAACTACAGGCACCAGGTGAGACTGCGGCCACAGTGTAAGCTGTGCATGACTCATTAGTTTTCTCTCGTGGTTTTTGATAAGCACCGCTTTAACTTCAGATAAGCAGCTTCCTCTCCAAGTGCTTTTCCAGCCTCTTCAAAGCCTGGAGACTGCGGTAAAGCGTTGCTGACCTCTGAATCTTATGTTCTCCTTCTCTTCGCTCAGGCCGATGCTTGCCATGCCTACCAGATTGTCCACAGAAATGGCATCCCCGACGAGCAGATCGTGGTTATGATGTATGATGACTTGGCTCAAAATGAGGAGTGAGTTGGCTTTTTTGTTTCTCTACAGTAGATGCTTATACTTCTTCTTTCCTTCAAGTGTTTGAAACAAACTCATCCTAATTTTAGTAGTTCTTGATCTTACGAAAATGTAACTGTGAGTAAGATATAGCGCACAAAATCCTTAAATGTCAGAAATGGTTGTTTTGCAGGCACTGTTACATCTGATTCAAATTTATTGTCATTATACAAGCATAACGAATTTATAGCTATACTCCCTCCCACATTAGGACTGAACCTGAGTTGTTTACAGTTTTTACACACACACACACACACACACACACACACACATATATATATATATATATATATATATATATATATATATATATATATATATATATAATCTGAGGGTGGAATTAATCAGTAGAATAATGCAGTTTACATGAGTTATTTACAGATTATATAAATGTGTGTATATATCCCTGAGGGGCATGAACATATTCTTGAGCAGAAGAAAATTGCACATCATAAGCATAAGTCACAGATAGATTGAGTTCAGCAGTCTTACAGCTTTTGGGAAGAAGCTGTGTTTCCATTTGTGTGCATGTGTGTGAGTCTGGAGGAAGGAACTTGAGCAGATGATGTCCAGGGTTTGTAGAGTCTTTGTGGATTTGTCTGGCCTTTTTTGCACAGAAAATGGTGTAAAGCTGATCCAGAGATTATTCTGTGCTGTATTCACAGTATGCTATGGTGCCATGGTACCATACTATGCAGTCATACAGGTTGTGAGGATGCTCTCTATTGTCAATCTGTAGTTGTTGGTAAGCAACATCTTCAGTTGCAAAAGTTGAAATCTTATGAGGATTTTTCAAATCAAGAATTCATTCAGAATATAAAATGAATGAAAAAGACCATTCTGTTTGTCCAGTGCCTAAGATGGCTGCTCTGAATTGCTTGTTTTGTCCTGTAAGTGACTAAAGTTGAAGGGCATATAAGGTCATCTTTCAAATATCTGTATCTATCAGCAGTTACTTTTTCTCTTCGTCTTGTTTGATGCTGGTGAATATGCTGTTTCACGTGAGGCAGACTATTAGTCTGCCTCAAGCAAAACAGTTTGCTGGCGTCCTCCATCCATTGAGATAATGGTGGGAATATTTCAGGATTTTCACAGGAATTTCACAATCAGATCAAAAAGCCACGTCGGCATTCCTCATGTCGCTGTGTCGAAGGGGCCTGCATCGCTCAGCATAAACAGGATGAGTGAATGAGTGTCGCCGAGAGGAGTCACGAGGAAGCAATTCTGCTGCTTCCATAGAAATGAACTTGGAGTTATGTTACTGGCAGAGGAGTGGTAATGAAAGGAGACCTATCGGCTACAGGACTCAAGATTACTGTTGCGCACTGTGATGTGGTGTAAGACCCAGCACCGCATAACAGTAAGAATTGATAGCTTCAGCACTGATTTGAGATTTAACCAGTGTCATTTTAATTTCAGTGTCAGTAGACATCATGTGGATTAATATAGTATATTAGCAGCTGTTTAAAACAAAACTGGAGCTGATGTTTGTTTTTGTTGGTTTGTTTTTTTCAGACAAATCACAATCATCAAATATTTTTCTGTTAATTTTGCTTTTGCTTTTTTCCGATAAGTGAGAGAAATGTGTTTCTTTAGTTTCTGGGGTTTTTTTTGGAAGGTTACCCATGACATGTTTGTTCAAGCTGATAGCAGTAATAACCTATGATAGCTGAGGAATGTGGTTATGCTGCTGTTAGTAATTTTTACTGCACCTTAAAGTGTTCCCAGAAAGTTAGTATCCTTAAGTTTTCAAGAGATATTGTGCAACATGGATTTAAAAAAAAGATATCTGTGTGATGCTTTTGTATAACTGACATTGTAATAATCAACTGAGTTTCTGGTTAATAAATAACTAGTTATAGAATTACAAACACAGAGACTGATCATAATAGTGTTTTTCACTGATTTATGTTTTCCAAGATAACTGAGTGGTTCAAACATCGGCAGTGTTATATTGTTTTATGACTGTCACCTGATGAGTGATTCATTATTATCCATCTGTTTCCTCTTCATCTCACAAAGTGTTTTATCAGCTGTTTGCACTTCCTTATGTGTGTCTGGATCATGTTTTTGCTCCCCAGGAACCCCACCCCCGGGACACTGATCAATAGACCAAACGGTACTGATGTGTACAAGGGAGTTCCTAAAGACTACACTGGGCAAGTGAGTGCTTCAGTGCATTTGTGTATGGAAAAGATCAAATAAGTTCAGTGTTTTCCAGCAGATTTTTTTTTTAAGAGACTTTTATGCTGAAACAAACTTTGTGCCTGGATGTGTCTGTTATTTCAGGATGTGACCCCAGAAAACTTCCTGGCAGTGCTGAAGGGTGATGCCTCAAAAGTCAAAGGTGGCTCTGGAAAAGTGCTGAAAAGGCAAGTGATTTTAAACAAAAAAAAAATTCAAAGGAGGGAGTGTTCAAACAGCAGCAAATCTGGTTGATCAACTTTCTTTTTTTTTTTCCCCTAACCTTGTCATTTTTCTGGCAGTGGACCCAATGATCATGTGTTTGTTTACTTCACGGATCATGGTGCACCTGGTCTTCTGGCATTTCCTGATAGTGAGGTGAGAGCCATTTTTCACTTCCTGGCACTGCAACAGGCACAGACAGGTTACATCAAAATCACAAAGAGCCACATTGTGCCGAAATGACTCTGTACTTTCAGGGGGGGTTTCTGTTTAGATTAATGTCTCATTAATTATTAGATGGATTGTTATGAAAAGATTATCACCTCTGTTAAGACTAAAGACAAATGGTAAACATGATCCACAAATAATATCAGCACATTAAGCTTACCGTTACAAGCAGTTCAATATGCAGCTGCAGTGTTAGTGTTTAGCTTGTCAAATCAGACATCCTCACGCAGTAAGTTAAATGTGTTTTGGGACCTCACATACCTCCTATTTCAATGATAGGCCAGTATTTATGTTTGCAGCACACTCCATCACAGTGTTTTAAAAACCACTAGTGTGTCATTGTAGTTTACTGGAAACTGTTCATGTAAACTTGTCCTCTCTGTATGCAGCTCCATGATGAAGACCTCCAAGAAGCCATTAAATACATGCACGACAACAAGAAATACAAAAAGGTGATGTGACGTTTAATGTGTACCGTACATATGTGTGGGCATGCCCTGCTGTTTGTCAGTCTGACTAAAATTCAGGTGATATATCAGGTCGTAACATTTGTGTTTGTTCCACCCACACACACACACACACACACAGATGGTGTTCTACATCGAAGCATGTGAGTCTGGGTCAATGATGAACCACCTGCCTACTGACATTGATGGTGAGTTGAACTTTAACTCATCAGAATTACTTTCCAGTAAAAAGATGATGAGCCAGCATCAACTGATGAACCATACAAACTTGAAAGTGACGCTTGTCTTCACTTTTGACGTGCCAGTGCTTTCGGATCATGTGAATTTTTTTTTTTTTTCTTGTGTTACACTTCCTTTACATTCATTGTCTTATGTGGACTAGACAGAAGTCAGGATTGTGGTTTGTGGACTTCTGCTTTTGACTTTAGGTCTTTTGTAACAGCCTATTAAATGCCGAGGTCAGCATCCCAGCTTATGGTCAGTTCTGAGCATTGCTGTGTTACGCATCATGTGATAAACAGGACCTGCACATGAGATTAATCAAGGTTCTCCTTTTATTGATTTCAATGAATGGCTGTTGACAAGTCCAAGTGTAAAGCAATGGTATACTTTCTTGAATTTGTTTGCTTCTGAGTGCATTTAGATCTTCGGTTACAACCTTCAAACTTTCCTGAGGCCGTTAAGCAGATTAGTGAGCAATGGCTTAGGTCTAACTGGAAAATTAAAGTCTTCTAACATGAGACTCTATGTTTTTTCAGTGTATGCCACCACAGCAGCCAACCCTGATGAGTCCTCTTATGCCTGCTACTATGATGAGGCGAGGGACACCTACCTGGGAGACTGGTACAGTGTGAATTGGATGGAGGACTCTGATGTGGTGTGTGATATTTTCCTCATTTGTGTCCAGATCACAGCTTCTAATATTTATTGATTGTAAAAAAAATCTATATATGAAATTAAAAATGTCTTTGTAGCTTGTGATATATTGTGACACTGAAGTTCAGTGTAGCCTGTCTGGTGACATTAACACATCTTATAATCATTGAATTTCAGCTAAAACATTGTAGCAAATATTCTGATAGTGAGGTGTTGAATCTGTGAAACGGGAGCCTGTAGCCAGCATCTGTTAGCACAGCTTCAATAGAAAGCATAGAGGCTATGCAAGTGGCCGACGCTGTTGTCAGCATTTTTACGTACGCAGGCCGCAGGGACACAACATTTAGTTACATTTTTAGGAAGGTGCACATCAGATTAAGGTGTAGACGTAGATTTAACGCAGAAATATAAATCCACTGAAAGACTGGTATTCTTTCACGCTATTGCTGACTGATTTTAATTCTTATAATTGCTACTCAGACTCTGTGTAGTCCATGAAAATTTAGTTGACTGTTCCAAGCATATTGTGTCAGATTGGCAGGAAAAGGAAGTGGTGAATGTCTCCAAGCACAGCAGCAGCACTTTGTTTATAACCACACCTGAGTCGTCTGCACGAGCATGTAAACAGCACCTGTTAGTTTACAGGAAAGACAGAACCAAACTGCCACGCATTACTTTATGGAACACATACACTATATGTACACGTGACTGTGCTGTTTGTTTTGGAAGCATTTTGTCACTCATGTTTTGTTTTGTTTTTTTGTTTTTGTTTTTTCTGTATCTTTGTGCTTCCAGGAGGATCTGACAAAAGAAACCTTGCTGAAGCAGTTCAAGATTGTGAAGAACCACACAACCACAAGCCACGTCCAGCAGTATGGAAACAAGGTGAGAGGCAAGAGTGAAGGCTGTGCTAAAATGCGTCAGTGAGAACCTGTCTTTTCTAGACCAAGGAAATGTGAGGGGGAAGTACTGTTTTTATTTTAAATTGGTATGACTTGCAGAATGTGTTTATGTATGTGAGTGGCAAAAAAAAGTGTTTGTTTCTTCCTTCTATTTTAACACTTGTGTTTCTTTCTCTCCAGACTTTGGCCCACATGAAACTTATACAGTTTCAGGGTGTTTCCAAAGCAGACAGCCCAGCCGCTCCTCCGATGAACCTGCCACAGATTAAAAACCTGGATCTGACCCCGAGCCCTGACGTTCCTCTGGCCATCCTGAAGAGGAAGATGATGGCCTCCAATGACCTCAGAACCGCACGAGGCCTGCTGATGGAGATCAGCATCCACCTCAAGGTAAAGAGTGATGAAGCCTTCTAATGTTTGTCTCAGTGTGTCAGTACAATGAAAAATACAATTAGTGACAGTTTACAATTAAATTTCCCATTTAAGAGTGTCTGAACCTTTGTGTGTGTGCAGATCAGGGAGAAGATGGCTGACACTATGCGCGAAGTGGTCGAGAGAGTCACCGGCAATAAGCTGAAGGCCGGGGAGATCCTCAACAGCAGATCTGACCTCTCTCAGCATAAGTGCTACAAGGCCGCAGTGAAGCACTACAAACACAGCTGCTTCAACTGGAGCAAACCTGAGGTAGAGCCACACACAAGGAGTTGTTCTGCTCCTTTCAAACAGACCTGGGATATCCCATTCCAGTTTACAGAGTGCTGGTGGTTCATATAAAACCATTTTTGATGACTCACAATCCTGTGCACATTTCAGTCTGGTAGTAGAAATTCACTCTCGTGCCGAGAGTCTGGTTCTGCATGTAAAGAGGAAGTGTCAGATCAGTTTCACTTACTATTCATCAGCAGGTATCAGACTCACATTCATTTGCTTTTTTTTTTGCTTTTTTTTTTAAACATTCAGCTGATACTAATCCAGACCCTCTGAGAATAAGCTTGAATTTCTATTCACAGCTCTTCATAGAGCATAGTGTGTTAAGTGACTCAACACAGTAGGCATATTGCAGAGACACTTGTGCATCTTTCTTGAAATTTTTTTTTTTATCCCAAGTCAGATTTACCGAACTCTACCTGACGCTGTCGAACTGCAACGAAGTAACAGGAAGACGACGTATATAAAAACAATACAAAGGCTGCAGCTATTGATTCTTTTAGTAATTAATGCCTATCAATTATTCCGTCCATTAATCGAGTAATCGTATAAGAAATACTTTTCCTATTAATGAGCAATAGTAAATATTCAAAAGTGAAAAAACACAGGTCTTTTGATGTAAACTGCTCCTTGGTCTCCATTTAGAAATTGTAATGTTTTACAGTGTCTGCCAAAAGAACTAAACCCTTTGATTGTATTTACGTGCCATATTAAAAACATTTTCTTTTTTAAGAGAACATTTTCTTACATGCAAAAATAAATAATGCAGTAACGTCAAATAAAAGAAGATATAAATCCAGTCTAAACTAAAGCATAAAATAAAATCACCTTTATTGTGTCTTCTTGGAAGACGTTCTTTCATTAAGACGGCTGTATTGTGTCTCCTGGATGAGGTGGACGGTGTGTGTTCATGTGTCTTTGTGCGCGTTTTGAAAAGTTTGGAAACACCTTCCCATTCAGTGTTTTTTTTTTTTTGTTTGTTTTTTTCCCTACCCTACATTGTAAATTAATATTGAAGACTCCAGACATCGAGACTATGAAGGAATACATAAGAAATCATGTAGTAAAGGAAGAGAATGGCTTGGATCAAGGAACACAAGGAATGGACATTAGACCAGTGGAAATCTGTCCTTTGGTCTGATGAGTCCAAATTTGATATTTTTTGTTCCAAACGTCTTTGTAAGAGGCAGAAAAAGTGAGCGGCTGGTTTCTACATGTGTCGTTTCCACCCTGAAGTATGTAGGAGCCTATGTAAGGGCTTTTTGACCAAGAAAAAGGATGACGGAGTGTTACGTCAGATGATCTGGCCTCCACAATCACTGGATGAGTTGGACCACAGAGTGAAGGCAAAGCAGCCAACAAGTGCTCAGCACCTCTGGGAACTCCTTCAAGACTGTTGGAAAACCATTTCAGCTGATTACCTCATGAAGTTGATTGAGAGAATGCCAAGAGTGTGCAAAGCTGTGATCAAAGCAAAAGGTGCCGACTTTGAAGAATCTAAAACATATTTTGGTTTAACACTTTTAAGTTTACTACATGATTCCTTATGTGTTCCTTCATAGTCAGTTCCTTCATACAGTGTAGGAAAAAAATAATGAAAACATTGGATGAGAAGGTGTGTCCATACGTTTGACTGAATGCGTTTGTGCATCTGCGTGTGTAATTGTGCTGGCGAATGAGTCGGTATGTGTGGCTGTGAGCCTTTAACAGAGCAAGTCGAGACTGCAAAAGGAAAAGAAAAATGAGCATATCATCATTCTCAGAGCTGAGGTTTGCTCTGTGCTTTGATGCAACGTTTCCTGCTGCAGGAAACAGACATTCTGGTGGTGATACATGTTAATTATTAATGTTAATAATAATTCAGTGTCCCAACCCAACAGCCCCACATCAGTGGCTCAGTTTTACTGGCCTGTGAAAAAACATTTATTGTTATATTTTAAAATATTAACACAATTTAAATAATATGATATGATGATTTATTTGTGTAATCTAAATCTGCAAAATAATGTTACTAAAGCCTTAGAATAAACATGGCCTCATATGCCCCGTGCCCCCGTGGGATGGGCTGTCGTTAACCTTCGGCTGCCTGATTTACATATCATGGAGTTCATTTGCATATATACATATAATAAATCAGTATTAGTTGGATTTTGAAAGAGAATTAAGCTTTCGAGGCACTTGAGGAGATGTTGTTGCTCTGTTCTTCTTGGTTCCCACACCTTCATCTGGCAGAGGATGATGAGAAATGCTGTCATCTTAGCGATTGGGAAAATCCTCAATCATATAATTTAAATTCAGTGTTTTCTCGGGTGCTTTCATGCAGCTGTGTGCTTTTCTCTGGAACTTTCATCAAATCAAACAGGAGGAAGTTGGTGAACATTTGAATGTTTATGTAAAACACTATGGCAGTGTTACTGACCTACAACGATGTCATTTATTTTCAGTATGAATACGCCCTGAGGCATCTGTATGCTCTGGTGAACCTGTGTGAGCGGGGATACCCTACAGAGAGGTATAGTCCACTTCCCACTTATGTAACCACTTTCATTCGAGTTTATTTCTGTTCTCCTTTTTCTCTCATTCAGTGACAGTCACCTGATTGTGGGGTATTTTTGCATGTACAGTGTGGATTCCAGCTGGTCATAACTCAGATACATTTCAGCTTCATCTGAATAGAATTAGACAACCTAACTTGAAATTGAAGAGGATAAATTAAAGAGGTCAAACAGGAAAAACTGGACCTATTTAGACTTTAAAGATGCATAATTAATATCTTAACAGTGATTTTTTTTTTATGTGTGATTAATTGTTATATTATTATCTTTTTAATAATTTTAATAAAGTCTTACTAGGGACAGAACTAAGTAATCACTGATAAATATGTTAAGGTGAATCAGAAATAAAAAACCTTCACACAATTTAAAGTGTGGGTTTGCGGGTTTTAAGGCTCTCTTGTCTCTAAGTGCTTGCTTTCAGTCTGTTGCTGAATGTTCTATTGATTTAGATATATAAGTTAGACTTAGTTAAGCATCTATATAAGGATGTCCTGCGTTTATATTTTTATCGGTGTACACTGGATATCTTTTGGGTTTTGTGGTGTTTTTGTTTGTTTGTTTGTTTTTTTAGGGTGAAAGCTTTTTGAATAAATCATCTTGGACTCTAGGAATATATGAAGTGTATTTTTCACAAAAATCACTCCCTAAAAATAACTTTTTGACAGATAATCAGTAGTCGCAGCCTTATTTTTGTCATATTTCTTACTGAACAGTGATCAAAACATTGTAAAAAACTGAATATTTTCACAACAATCTAATACTATAGTAATCTCATTTTGTTGTCTCTCTGCAGCATCCTGCAGGCCATGGACTCAGTGTGTGGCCACTAAAAGGATTTCTGTGAAACCATCAAAGCCTCTGGTATTTCCACATGAGAAGAGCTGAGAACACTGAGCTTCTCTTTGCACCGCCCTGAGGATCAACCTAATGTGGAGATGACGTTATTGTTTTATGGACACACTATAACTTTTTAAAATTGTTTTTGATTCTACTGAAATTTCTTTTATGATGACTTGCACTGTTGCAGTGAGTGTGACAGTTTACTGCTACCGATTTCATTTTTAGAACGAGATAAACCATTATATAACATTTGAATTCATAAGATGGACTTGAATTCAGATTGTTTTAAGCTTTATTCGTGGTATTGTAAAGAGCATACCACTGAACAATGAATGTCTGTTAAGCCTCAAATGAATTTTTCGTGACACTGCTGGGAATAAAATGTGATGGAACAAAACTGACATGACAGGAGGATGTTTTTAATAGCTGCACTTTGCTGTTTCATAGCAGAAGAATTTCTTTTCCTAAGATCAGAAACCTTTAAGTGTGCACTAAACTGTGTGATAGACAAATAAGTCCACAAATATCCTCCTTGGCTATGAACTGCTGTCAGCTTTAAGGGGATTTTGGCCTCCCTGTGAGCTTGTATTTTAACTGTTTAGTTTGTTATAGGATATTATTGAGCCTGAGAGCAATTTTATATTTACAGACCACCACGGGGTCATCACAGGTCAGGTGAAAGGTTTGACCTTGATCAGGAAATAAAAACAAAGAGGAAAGCATAGATTCAAGTTGCTGGCAACATTCCTCTGAGATTTTGGTCCTTATTGTCAAGATGGCATCACACATTTGCTGCAAATTTATCAGCCACACATCCATGATATGAGTCTCCTTTTCCAACACATCCCAAAAGTGCTCTGTTGGACTGAGATCTGGTGACAGTGGAAGCCATTTGAGTTCAATGAACTCACAGGCATGTCCAAGAACCCAGTTTGAGATTATTTGAGCTTTAAGACATGACTCATTATCCTGCTGGAAGTAGCCATTAAGTCCTAATGGACCTCCTAATGATTAGGAGATGGGTATACTGTGGTCATAAAAGGATGGACATGGTCAGCAATAATACTTAGGCAGGCTGTGGTGTTTAAACAACACTCGGTTGGTACAAATGGACCAAAAGGGACAAGAACATATCACGCACACCATTACACCTCCAGCAGCTTGAACCATTGATACAACACAGGATGGAGCCGTGCTTTCATGTTGTTTACACCAAATTCTGACCCTAACATTTGAATATCGCAGCAGAAATCAAGACACGAGTAGCGGTCTGGCCAGTCTGACAACTGGTATCACCAAGCCAACAAGCTAAAATTCGCGCTCCTGTTCGGCACTGTCGGTTATTAACCCTTCCACTGCCGCTCCGTTTTCTACAGCTTTCATCAACTCTGTGGTCCTTTTGACTTTCTCTCTTCTGATACAGAGGAGCTCATTTCTGGGTTCTATGCTTCCTGTCAAAGCATCCTGGACTTGGTGGCTCCACTAAATACCAGGCAGCCTAACGCTAAACCTGAGCCTTGGTTTAATGACAGAACTCATGCTGTCAGGAGTGCTGTCACTGAGCTGAACACAGGTGGAAAAAGGAAAACCCGCAGGTGTCTCTTCAAATTTTAAAAGACTGCTGGCACCACTATCAGAGGATGGTTAAAGAGGCAAAAAGAGAATATTTTGCAAATATTGTTTCCTCCAGCAGTCATAACCCACGTGTTCTATTGACTCTGTGCTTAATATTTCACAGAATGCCTGTTTGGAAGCTTCTCCTGATATGTGCAAAAATTTTCTTCGTTTTTTTTTTTATTGAAAAGGCTGCTACCACCAGGGCTCTTATCACAGCTCCTGATTCTGACCCCTCTGTTTCAGTCCCTTGCTCAGCTTTTTCTACTCAGTTTGAGTCTGTGACTCTTTCACTTGTAGAGGATGTGGTTGGCCATATTAAGCCATCAGGTTCCCTCGTAATCCTGTCCCTCTGCAATTTTTTTAAAATAAATTTTATCTAGTATAGGGCAGCCTGTTCTTGCCATTATAAATAGCAGTCTGTACGGAGTGTGGTTCCTGCTTATTTTAAACATGAAGTAGTCCAGCAGTTGCTTAAGAAATCTGGCCTTGATCATACTGTGGTGGCTAATTATCAGCCTTTTTCCAAACTGCCCTTTCTTTCTAAGGTTTTAGAAAAAAATTGTATTTAGTCAACTGAAACAGTTTTTAGATGAGAGCAGCATCCTTGAGTTTTTTCAGTCAGGTTTTAAAACCCTTCATAGCACAGAATCCGCTGTCATAAGGGTTTTTAATGACATCCTTCTTGCATGTGATTCTGGTAACCACGTTCTGGTTTTGCTTGACTTAATTGCTGCCTTTGATACAGTAGACCACAATGGTTTAATATCTCGATTACATCACTTATTGGGTGGCATTGTACATAAATGGTTTAGTTCTTACCTGGCAGGGAGAATTTTTTCTGTGAACATTCTTGGTTCCGAATCGTCTGTGGCTTCTCTGTCATGTGGCATCCCACAGGGCTCGATTCTAGGGCCACTGCTCTTCTCTGGATTCTATCTCAGAAGACATGGAATCTCATTTCATTGCTATGCTGACGATTGCCAAATTTATTTGCTCTTGAAGAGGAAGGATGTCCCTTCCATAAAACATCTCTACTACACCAGTCCAGAGCCAAAGAAAAGGAAGGCAGCATCACTACAGACAGCTCACACAGCCAAAACTACCAGACATAAAAACAGTTTCTTCCCTCAGGCTGTCGTCCTGATATCCCTCTGACTCATCTACCACCTCATGCTCATTTGCACACTCACAACTCTAAATAGATTGTAGGCTTCACCTTTTGCATATATATTTCTATTTTGTACTTTTCAGCATATATATATATATATATATATATATATATATATATGTATATATATATATATATATATATATATGTATATATGTATATATATATATATATATATATATATATATATGTATATATATATATATGTGTGTGTGTGTATATATATATATATATATATATATATATATATATATATATATATATATATATATATATATATATATATATATATATATAACATTTATTTTCATACATTCATGTTAAATAAATTGAAAACAAGCAGAAATCAGGTTATAATATTTTTTTATAATTTATTTATTTATTTATGTCCATCAATTTAAAGGAACACAAGAGTCATGTTGTGAACTGAACTGAATTGATTGTGGTTAAAAATTTTCAATTCAATTCATGCCAGATCACAACACTCTAATTAAGGCACTTCATACTGTAAGCTGAAAGCCATACAGTATTACAGAGAAAACCTCAACAAACAAACAATCCCCTGTGAGCAAGCACTCGGCAACGGTGGGAAGGAAAAACTCCCTTCAAACAGGAAGAAACCTTTGGCAGAACCAGGCTCAGGGAGGGGCAGCCATCTGCCATGACCAGTTCTGAGGTTTTCAAAAGTGCCTCAATCTGATTTACAGTCATTTGGATTATTTAAAGCGTATGATTAAAAATTAGAAGCCAAAGAGTAATTATGCCTTTGAAGCATAACAAGACAATTTAAAGTGTCTAATTTGTTTTCTAGAAATATTCTGAAATCTGGCGATATCCCTACAGAGCAAAAACCTTTTTTTCTTGCTGGTGCCAAAAAAAAAATTGGCCTGTGGTTGAGAAAAATTTGCTGATGGTACTTGGTTTTTCAGATAATTTTTTTTAACAATTCTTCACCAGTTTCTTGATTTTCTAATTCCATAAATATCAGAATAGTCTCTGCATTTTTCCACATTTTGCAAAGCAATTTGTAAAAAGTTCTCTAATGGAACTTTAACATATGCATCCTTGATCTCAGCCCTGACTTTGCTAGTGAGCCGGTCGTAGATGGCTTTAACTTTTTCCTGAGTGATGACGCTGCCTGATTTTTTTAACAACATGCCTCACCAGTTCCTCAACACAGACAATCTGTATTGTTCTTCCTTTTCATGTAATTCAGGTTGATATATGTCTATTAATGCTAATAGGATCCTCTAAATTCATTACAGCCAATAAATTATCCACAGAAACGGTTAATTGGTCACAAAGGTCCTGGAAAATGACCATGTCAACATTTTTTAGGCTTTCTGGGCTTAAAGGCAAATTTCAGCCCAGAGTTTTTCCAACAGATTCTTGTGGAGAGAGAATCATAAGGGCAGGACTTTGATGCTTTAGCTAGATGTGAAAGGACAGCCTGAATAAGTGTGCTAACCAACGCCTTTTTCTCCCAGCTGTTTTCAAGTGGCACGCTGGCTTCACGTACTACACAGGATTTCTGCTGCTTATCATTCGGAGTTGTCTCATTTTTCAAAGCACTACTGACTCTGTCAGCTGTTATTTTTTCATATAGACAGCTCACCTTCTCTCTGCTTCTCCTGAGGCTGTTTCTTGGGTGTCAGCATCTACAGCCTGTGTGCCATAAGTCTGCATGGTATCGGACCAGTTTTTCCTGGAGGGTTTTTCAGAGTATGGCAACGGGTGTCGTTTGAAAGCAGAAACTATTGTGTCTTGATTCTGTTCATCTAAAAAGACTGAAAGTGACACAGCGTGACCTTGAAGAGCCAGTTGCTCTGAGATATCTGTAAAAATCTTATTCCCAAGTTTTAAAACTTGTCTTTTGTTTTTTATATCTTCAGACTTGATTTCTGGCCTTGTTTCCTCAAAGAGACGCTTAGAGAGAACTTGAAATTTAGAGGTGCAGTGTCTTTCACAGGTAGCCTTTAAAATAACGTCCTTGATTAGTTGATGCATCCAAAATAAATTAGTTGGTAAATTTAATGGATCATCACTGTCTTCCTCAGGTATAGCACTTGACACCAGCAGGAAGCCACAGACACCTCCTTCCTGTGTCTCTACTGTTTCTCTGCCAGCTGAGTCAAAGGGGCCTTCGTCTGTAGGGATCTCCTGGGCTGACTTGAGTGCGTCTTCTGGCTGTGAACACAAATCCATCATGCTGTATAAAAAGTCCACGAGCTCCTTTATGGTCAAACTGTCTGCCTGGCCGGAGAGAAGATTCGTCCACTGCTCAGATGTAACATTTTCAAAAAAATGATCCATGTGTGGTGCCACGGCGCTCCTGAGACAATGTTTATGACTCGTGAAGTCATCAAGGGTCAGCATTTTTGATGGCCCCTTTTTAGTCTACTTTGTGGGGTCTAAATCACTTTGTTTCTTCCATGGTTGAGAACGGATCATCAGTTGTTTCCTGCACAGATCTTTCAACATTTTGCTGCCCTTACAAGCCATTGCGTTCAGTGTGAGGGCTGCTGACCTGCTCTTTAAAACTGCAGTCTTCTTCCCAAGGGCAATGGCACTTTTTACACTTTGTACAACCTCTTTGATGATTAAATTATTAAAATCATCTGCATTTGCACAGCTGACAGGTTGTGAAAAAACTAGGACGTCAACAAAAGTGTCACTAACTACATTGCCCCAAGTCAATAACACATCTTCAATAAGGACCTCCTGATTGTTGTCATTCAGTGTTTCTAATATTAAGTTTGAAATGATCACTATTACTTCCCGTAGTAGATCTTTGAACTTATTTTCGGTGCTTTGATCGAAACAGCCAAGCATTAAATAGGTCCAGTGGTCATCTGAAAATATATTTATGAAGTTTTCTATGAGCCTGCGAGCCCTGTTCATTGAAGCTTTGTGTATTCGCTGCATTTCAGAAACGAGTCTTGTATTCATTTGTGTGTTTCTTGCCATAAATTTGTGTTGCGCTTCGGGAGCTAAACTGTTTTCACAAACCCTAAATCTGTGCTGTACTTAAGGGAAAAAAGTAAGATAATATCTGAACTCTTGCAACCATGTTAGAACCATGACACAATGCAATCATCCACTACCATATCGAAAAAGAAAATCTCCATTTTCCTTAGTGCATCAGCCAGTTCCTCATAAGGAGCCTCATAAGAAAACTCTCTCTCAGGCCCTGTTTACACCAGACCGTTTTTCATTGAAAATGCTACATTTTGATGCGTTTCGGTCTCTGGTTTACACGAGAACGGAGTGAAAACGATACTTTTTGGAAACTGGTTCCAGCCTCCATTTCTGTGTAAACAGACTGGAGCACTCGCACATGCACATTATGGTTGCGGCTCCTTTATCCACACTGCCAACTTGTGGCGTGGACCTACAGTGTTTTGCGTTTCCGTGTAAATGGAGATCGTTTCTGAAACCTTTCCGTGTGTTCACAGTTTCTTCTGCTTAAGAACTGCTTTTACATTCAGCTCATCACACATTTCTTTGGCAGGCACTTGGGCAGAAGCGACCTGTCTTCCTGTAGCTAACAAGAGAGGCTTCAGTTTTCCCTCAGGAAGTTCAACTGCAACATCCTCTGCATCATCAGACTGTAGTAATTTGTTGACATGCTGTATTTTTGTCAGGATGTCATGGCATATCACAGCGCAGATACAGAAGCGGTATGATCCAACCTAAAGACAGCGCCTCTATTTTTATGGCTGGATCTGTTGTGGTGTTGTATCTAAAAGTGCACCTCTGACTTCAGCAGCCTGATATCTAACAGCCTCTACACTGTTGTGTACTATATGTACACTGTGTGTACATATATTTTTCTTTAAATTGAGCATCTCTGGGTGGAGGCAGAAAACTGTGAAACGCTTGTGCAGGTAGCCAAGGTAGCCAGTGGCATCTGCAGAGCTTCTTGCTGCATCAGCTACCACCAGATTTACTGTGTGGGCTCCGCATGGCATAAATGCAGCTCTTGGATTTATTCCCAGAAGTCTGGAGAAGGAGATCCTGAGCTCTTTAGGTCTGCTTAGAATTAAGGGTTGAAAGACTTTCTTCAGTAGTCTCTTCTGCCTCAAGGAACCTCATAAAATGCTCTTTTATTTGTGGGGTGTCTTCAGCTGCAAAAACTCGAATAATGACTGAGAGTTGCTCTTTATGGCTCCGAACAGGAGTGTCTAAAATAACTGAAAAGTATTTGGATTGCTTAATTTCAATTACAATAGACTCCTTCAGCTGCAGCATTGGGGTAGGGCCATGGTTTGGTGGTGGTGGTGGTGGGGTTGTTTATTTTTCCTGTCAATCAATAATGAAATCATTATTTATTTTAAAAACAGGGCACACCGAAGGGGTGGAGTTATAAATAATTACTAGTATTTTATTTTATTTTATTTTATTTTATTTTATTTTATTTTATGTTATTTTTGCTAAAACTGGGGAATCCCCTCTAGCAGATGGTGCCCTAGGCGATCTCCTATAGGCCCTGTTTTTACTATACACATTTCTTTGGTTACTGTATCAAACAAGACGCATTTTCTGAGACCTAGTTTTTCAGACGACAAACTCCTTTTGTAGTCCTTTGTGGATTAGAGAAAATCAAATCCACACATTACCTGTGCACACAGGTAATTAACTGGGCCCACACCGCCAAGTTCACTTGCCACCCCAAGTTCCACCCTTAAGTATATAAATTCAGAAGGATAACTTGCCTGCAATCCCAAGGTGGTCTGTTCCTGTGGAAAGAAGAGTCGTGTTTTCATTTACCTGTTCCTTACCTGCCTGCTCAACCTCCACTACTCCTATCCCTCCCATGAAAAACACCAGCCTGCCGCTCCCTCCTCTGCTCTAGAAAAGAGATTCCAAAGACCGTCCCTGTTACTATGAATAGACACTTAATTGAGATCCTCTTCCCATGTTGTTTTATGTGCATGAAAATGAACCCTTTTGAGAACCTATGGTCTGGGTCCTGCTTTAGAGTCCTTTGATAGAGTAAACTTTATTGGTTATGACACACTTTTACAGTCGTTGCAAGGTCCTTTTTCACATAATCCCGGTTTATGTTTATGTTTGCATCATATTGCATTATTTTTTTAAAAAGGCCTTTAAAAAGGCCCAGTTTATTACCAACTACAGTATGGTACAGTAATGGTACGAATTGCAGTTGAAATACAGCCAGTGATGCATGGCATCCAATTTGGTGGGCACGTGATTGATTGGAAATTTATTCCAATATAAATAAATATCTGTAAATTTTAATAATTGTATTAATCCTTAGATGGTTCCTGCGTGTTTCTCCTACCTACAAGGGTGTCCTGCTATAGACGGATTTACAAGACATTCCTGTTCAGCGTTTCTGACTGGGTCGAACCATCGTGGTTTTGCACTTCCCATTACTGGCCAATAGGTGGCAGTGTTCAGCTAAACACATACCTATACAAGAGAGCAGCTTTTGAATAGCTGTCCTCTGTGGGGACCACTATGCATGAAAAGTTTCGAATTAAAGCTGCTGTATTTATACTCTGTTTGGGTTATTCGCTAGCTACATTATTCAAGCCCCCTATTTGTTATAAAAACTACTGTGCAAACGTTTAGAGCCAATCCTTCCTTATATTTTGCGTAGAAAATTGGAGCTAGGTCCGGTGGTTTATACATTGCTGAAAAAAAATAAAGGGAACACTCAAATAACACATCCTAGATCTGAATGAATGAAATATTCTCATTGAATACTTTGTTCTGTACAAAGTTGAATGTGCTGACAACAAAATCACACAAAAATCATCAATGGAAATCAAATTTATTAACCAATGGAGGCCTGGATTTGGAGTCACACACAAAATTAAAGTGGAAAAACACACTACAGGCTGATCCAACTTTGATGTAATGTCCTTAAAACAAGTCAAAATGAGGCTCAGTATTATGTGTGGCCTCCACGTGCCTGTATGACCTCCCTACAACGCCTGGGCATGCTCCTGATGAGGTGGCGGATGGTCTCCTGAGGGATCTCCTCCCAGACCTGGACTAAAGCATCCGCCAACTCCTGGACAGTCTGTGGTGCAACGTGACGTTGGTGGATGGAGCGAGACATGATGTCCCAGATGTGCTCAATCGGATTCAGGTCTGGGGAACGGGCGGGCCAGTCCATAGCTTCAATGACTTCATCTTGCAGGAACTGCTGACACACTCCAGCTACATGAGGGCTAGCATTGTCCTGCATTAGGAGGAACCCAGGGCCAACCGCACCAGCATACGGTCTCACAAGGGGTCTGAGGATCTCATCTCGGTACCTACTGGCAGTCATGCTACCTCTGGCGAGCACATGGAGGGCTGTGCGGCCCTCCAAAGAAATGCCACCCCACACCATTACTGACCCACTGCCAAACCGGTCATGCTGAAGGATGTTGCAGGCAGCAGATCGCTCTCCACGGCATCTCCAGACTCTGTCACGTCTGTCACATGTGCTTAGTGTGAACCTGCTTTCATCTGTGAAGAGCACAGGGCGCCAATGGCGAATTTGCCAATCCTGGTGTTCTCTGGCAAACGCCAAGCGTCCTGCACGGTGTTGGGCTGTGAGCACAACCCCCATCTGTGGACGTTGGGCCTTCATACCATCCTCATGGAGTTGGTTTCTAACCGTTTGTGCAGACACAGGCACATTTGTGGCCTGCTGGAGGTCATTTTGCAGGGCTCTGGCAGTGCTCCTCCTCTTCCTCCTTGCACAAAGGCAGAGGTAGCGGTCCTGCTGCTTGGTTGTTGCCCTCCTACGGCCTCCTCCACGTTTCCTGGTGTACTGGTCTGTCTCCTGGTAGCGCCTCCAGCCTCTGGACACTACGCTGACAGACACAGCAAACCTTCTTGCCACAGCTGGCATTGATGTGCCATCCTGGATGAGCTGCACTACCTGAGCCACTTGTGTGGGTTGTAGAGTCCGTCTCATGCTACCACGAGTGTGAAAGCACCACCAACATTCAAAAGTGACCAAAACATCAGCCAGAAAGCATAGGTACTGAGAAGTGGTCTGTGGTCCCCACCTGCAGAACCACTCCTTTATTGAGTGTGTCTTGCTAATTGCCAATAATTTCCACCTGTTGTCTATTCCATTTCCACAACAGCATGTGAAATTGATTGTCAATCAGTGTTGCTTCCTAAGTGGACAGTTTGATTTCACAGAGGTTTGATTTACTTGGAGTTATATTGTGTTGTTTAAGTGTTCCCTTTATTTTTTTGAGCAGTGTATATGGAACTACAATATATGAAGCAAAAACAGAGTTTGTACAATTGTAATTCGCCTTGAGGTGACTGGTTGTTGTCATGTTCCACTTTATAAATAAAACTGAACTGAAGTGAATTGAATTAATGATTCTGAACGTCATTGTTTAATGTGACCACCTTCATTCAACACAGCCTGAACTCTCTTGGGCATCTTTCTTGTAATTTCTATAAGTAGTCTTCAGGAATAGTTCTCTGGGCTTCTTGAAGGTCATTCTATTCTATTCTATTCTATTCTATTCTATTCTATTATAATGCTTAGGTCTGGGTTTGGGGAGATCAATCAGTAAGTTGAAATTTTGACCCTAAATTATTTTCATATAATTTTTTTTTTCTGTTAATTTTTTTGAGCAAGGAAGGATGGATGCAACTTCATGATTTTTTTCACAGTTTCAGTGAACTGTGTAATGTTGTAATTAAATATAATGGAAGTGAAATCCACTTTGTATTTGCCTGGGAATTTTGTAAAGAAAAATTGTTTGGTTTTATTATATTTGTCCTTCTGTTAAAAATAAAAAATAGGAAAAAAGCTATTTATGATGATGCAGAGGGTCACATAAAAGTGGTTTGATCTTAAAAGTTTAAATGCATTTAGGAAAACAGATTTCTTTAATTAATTTTTTTAACCTATTTTTGTTTGTTTGTTTCAGCCAGAAAACAAAACCCATGAACATGTTTCACATTTTCAGCCGTATTTCAGCTCCAGTCTGACGGTTATCGTTGAGGAGACTGCTCCGTCCTGTCTATTTACATTTTAATTAATATTTTAATAAGCATTGGCTAGTCTTCTTTAAAGCTGTAATTATTGGTTTTACACAGCAGGTGGTGTAATTTTTGTACGTGAAATTTTAAGCAGGCATCCAACTTTGCCACCTAATCCTGCTGAGGACGTGCCGGTAGGGAGGCGGCCTCGGTGGCCCCGCCCCTTCATTAACCAGGAAGGTAACCTCACCGAAATCCATCTGGGGAACGTGAAAACGTCCCGGCGTTTAGGAGAAAAGCTGCCCTAGCACACAGACTGCCAGCTGAGCTGCGCTGACAAGAGGATAAACAACATATTTCTAGATTGAACTCCAGCCGCGTTCGTGGTTAACTGAACACAGTAGCTTTTAGGGCGCTCGGTTAGCTTGTTTGCTAACTTTAATAGAAATCCTTGGCGAGCTCGTGACGCCTTAGGGAGTCATCTCGATTTTAACACTCCTTTAGCATTTCACCATGGGATCCAGAGCATCCAGGTTACTTCGAGAAGAGGAAATTGAAGAAATTAAGAAGGAAACTGGCTGTAAGTTGAGTTCAGAGTTGAGTTCTTGTGACAAAGACGAAAACTCTTGAACAAGCGCTAACCGGCTGTCTTTCTCTGTGGTTAGACACAGCCTTAAAGGTTTTCAGTTAAAACTGACACACTTCTGTTTCAGCTTAAAGTTATGCCCATTTGTTCTCTATATTCTGCTAGTGTAATGAGGTGTAGGTGAAAGGCTATTACAGATTTGAGCTGTCTGTTATCTTCTGCTCGTCTGGTAGTGAAAATTTTTGTCCCTGCAGTCTCCCACAGTCAGATCACTCGCCTGTACAGCCGCTTCACCAGCCTGGATAAAGGAGAAAACGGCACCCTCAGGTGAGCAAAAGCACAACCAGGAGCCACACGCTGCGGCTCATTTGTTTGGTTACTTTGCCAGCCGCGATTACAAGGACATTTATATCGAGGTCAGTTTAGCAGTTAAGGGTTCTGGTTGACTTCATTATGAGAAATAATAATAATAATAAAAAATCTACAAGGGTATTTAAATTGAGAACAATCATACAATGTACAGTCTTTTACTAATTTGGTCTCTGTCAGTGCAATATTTAGAGACATAAAATGGTTAGAGACAAAAGTATTCTGATTTAAAGGTGGTCAAGGTGAGTTCTGTCTCTCATTTCAGTGGTGAGGTCATTTAACAAAGTCTAACATGGAGACATGGAGCTTATCATCTGTCTGAGTATTCAGCTGGTTCTGACTGTCTTAATTGATGGGTGAAGAAATAGGTAATCATTAAGCAGCTAAAACTTTGAAGGCCCTTTGGTTTGCTGAAAAGGATTCCTTGAAGGTTTGGGGGGGGGGCAGTTTCTCAAGGGCAACCACACACACACACACACCTCTGTTTGGTTTCATTGAACTCAGACATGTGAAAGAAGTTGTGTTTACACATAACAATTTCTTGGCTGTACTTTTTTCTTCCTCAAGTGCTTCCAGTCACAGTAGAGATCACGTTTGTCCTCGTGTTCCCTCAATGTGACTTCCTTATTATTTAATTAGTTGTCAGAACACTGATATTTCACAGTCCTATTTCCAGGCCAATCCAATAGACTAAGAAACATTTATGACATAACATAATTTATGACATAAATTTATGACACATTGATTTTCAATGTGTCAGAAATTTAAACATTTAATATTTATAGCCCGCTTTTTGTTTTCATAAACAAATATTGAGTTATGTCATATATTGCATTCATCACATTAGTAAAGACATGACCTCATGAGTTTCGTAATGTGTCATGTCTTAGTGAAGCACATTATCTCTCAGTATAAGTATATTAAATTGTTGGGTTAAAATGAGCCGTTAAAACGCACTGAGTTTGGAATTTAACTGCAGTCGTGTCTGCTCATGTCTACAGTCGAGAAGATTTCCAGAGGATCCCTGAGTTGGCCATAAACCCTCTGGGAGACAGAATCATCAATGCATTCTTTCCTGAGGGGTGAGTAGTTTGTGTTATTGCTCTGCAGTCCTTTGGAGAGCTTGTTTGTGCACTGTTATAAGGTTGAGTCACCAGAACCATCGCCACAAAGCTGGACCAGACCGTAATGCTTTTCAGTTGTGGCTTCCTGACTGCAGTCTGGAGAAACTCAGTCTTTACTGCCAAGTCTGTGTGGCAATAAATCAAATGGGGTTTTGAGTCGTATACTTGACAGTTATTTGGATGTTTTCATCACTCTGAAAGTCAAAAATAACAAAACAAATGTCTTTAGATATATAATTAAAATCCCAAAAAGTTACATGTGTAGGCGTTGAAATGCTAGATGTGTTTTTTAATAGTTTCAGATGGATTCTGGTTTCTCTGGTTTTGGCCTGTTTGGTTTAGAACAACTCGAGAATAGAGGAAGAAACCATTCAAGCCTGCACAATGGTGTTACATTACTACTCACTTTATTGCTTTCATTGTGTTGCCTGCATTGCACATTTTGGGTACAAAGGTAATCTGACAGAACTTTGAAAACAAAAAAAAATAAACAGCCCTTTTGGGTCTTATTTTAGTAAATATTTCTTGCTTTTGATTTTTAGAGAGGACCAGGTAAACTTCAGGGGTTTCATGCGAACCCTGGCACATTTCAGACCAATCGAAGACAATGAGAAGAACAAGAACTCAGCCTCTGAGCCACTCAACAGCAGGACAAACAAGCTGCTCTGTGAGTGTGAAGCACTGTCACACAGAGGTGTTGGGGTGGAGCCGCTGATCAATATCATAATGAACATTCATAAGATTTCCTAACATCTCTGGCTTATGTTTCTTTCTTTTTCTCCCCCCCCCCCCAGTTGCTTTCCGTCTGTACGACCTGGACAGAGATGACAAAATCTCTCGGGATGAGCTGCTGCAGGTGAGTGAGTTGGCTTGGAGTCATCGTGTAGTTTGTGGGTCACACAGTAAGTGGATAAGCCAGATGGTGAATAACTTGTGTGTTTAAATATTACAGAATATTTTGGCTGCTGTGAGACATATAAGAAAAATTCATATATATTTATAATGCCACACCCATTTCTTTTACTTTCTTTTTGTTACTGTTAAGAAGAAGTTCAGTCAGCCTTGAATATTGTCCATGTATTTGATTCTGATATTTGAGATGTTGCGTATTATTTTTCTGTGCCTGCCTCAGTGAGGTCAGATGTATTGGGTTTTGAACATTCCCAAAACAAATGGTAATGAATAGCTGCTGTTGGTCCACATACCCTCCAGCAATTTGTTCCTAAACCTTGGTGTATTTTCTGGGTGGTAGTAACAGAAAAACCTTATGATGGTTTTCCAAACTGAATTCCCTACAGGTGTAAGAGAAAGTAGGGTTTTTTTTTTTTTTTTTTTTTTTTGGTGAGGTGCAAATATATTTCCCATTGCCCTGCAGATGATAAAACTATTTTGACTTCACTTTGCCACGTCTTTATGGTGTTGGGTGTTCACATCTGAGGAATTCTTGGAAGCCCTCATAAAGTCTAGATATTATTTTATGTCTACTTTCTTGTTTGTATGTTTGAAAGAAATCACATTTTCAAACATTATTTTTCCTTTCTGTGTGAATATCCATTATTATTCCTGCTAAAATATTTGCTGTATGTTTCACTGTAAAGACTGTATGTTTTACAGAGGAACGAGTGCTATTACACAGTATTCATTTTAAAGTTCTCTGCAGAGAGGTGGATTTCCATGTCACTGAGAAGACTTTGCCCTCGTGCTGATAATGATGTGATATCTCACCGTAACTACAGGATGATCTGTCCCAGACAGTCTAATGTCCTGTATTTTGGCTTCCTTTGCGCTCCCTCTGTGTTATTTATTGTCCCTCTGTAAAGCTGTGTCGGGCTCAATGACATTTTGTGACCTGTAATTGCTGTAAGCTCTGAGTTAAGTGATTCAGTCACATCTCTTGTTTTGCGCAAAACATTTTACCGTGTCACCTGCTTCATATGAGGCATGAACCTGTAGAACTAAAAGTGTATTTCTGAGTACTATTTGTGCACTTGCTTTTAACTAATTATGTGTGCACTGTCAATAATAATCATGTATTTCCTTGCCACTGAACCAAAAAAAAAACATAAATTGTCTTCTGCATTGGTAAAATGTGTCACCTTGTTGTTTGGTGACTCTTAACCATAAAAATATTTTCTTTTGGTTCCTTCCAGGTTTTGCGGATGATGGTTGGCGTCAACATTTCAGATGAGCAGCTTGGCAGCATTGCTGATAGGACCATCCAGGAGGCTGACACAAATGGGGATAACTGCATTTCCTTCAATGAATTTATCAAGGCAAGCTGTGTGCTCAATATATATATTTGTGCTGCTGTATATTTTCCTTTTTTTTTTTTTTTTTTTTTTAAAAAAGCTAACCACTGAAGCATTGCTGCCAAACTTAAAATGACATAACAGATGCTGGTTGAGGGATGCTTTTTAATTAAAAACTGACCACTACCACGTGCAGATATATTTTTAGCACTGAAGGCCCTAGTGGGTCCCAAAGTAGAGCCCAGGACTGACCACAGAGAAAATATCTCAAGGATACATTTTACATGGCACAGAATGTTTCTCCATGTGTACAAAATTGACTGTGTATTTTTGTTAGTTATTAGGAGAGCATGGAGTTTATGGGATAAAATAATCCCAGTTAATCCAAGCCTTATTCTCACAGTTTGTGTGTGTGTGTAAACATTTATAGACAAGTTAAACTGTCACAAACTGTTCAACATTCACATAGTGTTTTTGTAACGTTTCCAAAGACTTGTTTTAGATAATATAAAATGTGTTGCTTTTGGCTTACAGTGACAATTAAAGCTATTTTGTGGTGTCGCTGGACAAAAATGTAACACAAAAAATGTAAAATAATGTAACATTTAAATGGTCCAAGCAGGACTCAAGTTGCAGCACTGTAATGGGTGATCCAACACCCAGGAGAGCGGTGAGGGTTCACCCACGGGGCAGGAGAGCTTTGACTTATTTTTACTGCTGTTCAAGCATTTGCACAAGCCTATGGTTGTCCGGTGGGATGGGCTTAAAGCAGAGAGGTTAGATCTGCAGCGGGCTTTTTTTCTTTTTAGCATTCCTTTTCTAATTTTCTGCCTGCTGCAGATTTAAACATTATAGCAGCAGATTTTTAGTTTTAGTTTTAATTTTAGTGTAAACTTGTTTTATTGTTTGGTTTGTTTTTTTTTTTCTTTCTCAGGTCTTGGAAAAGGTGGATGTGGAACAGAAGATGAGCATCCGGTTCCTGCACTAAAGTTTCTTTTTTTTTTTTCTTCTTCTTCTTTTTTTAAAATCTTATTTAGAGTAGCGCTTGATCATGTCAGTTGATGTCAGGACACAACCTCATCCAGCTTCTCAGCGGGCTGCTGTGGCCCACACTATGGGGTCATTCTGTCAGGCCAAGCATCGGGTAGATGACGTGATAAATCTTGAGTTTTCTGCCTTTGCACTGCTCAGTAAACAAAGGGAAAAGTTGCGTGCCTTGGGTTTGTTTTATGCAATGTCACTGTATTTTTTTCCCAGTAATGATACATTATTTATTAGAACACTTTTAGAGGGTCACAGTTATTACCACTGCTGTTAATTTTTCACATGAAAACTGATTTTATAGCATGGTATATATGCTTTTTGCTATTGCAGTGAGTAAGTTTATAAGTTCACTCATGCTGTTTCACTGATATTTAGCGCAGTCTACGTCTTTGTCCGTATAAATATGCAAAGATTAAAAAATGTGTGATTCTGCTTCAGAAAAGTCAGTGTTTTTAATATCATGATCTTATGATCTTTCCTTTGAGTGAGCCAGACCAGCCACTCTTGATTGTTTCTTGAAGTAAAGTGGGACCTGTCCGTCAGGTGGTTTTACTCTCTGAAGTCTTTGGTTCCCCCCTTTGTAACTTATTAGCTAAAAGGTAAACAGGAACCCATGACCATGCTTATGTGTTCTGTTTTCATATAATTAACAGAACTACTGCCAGTAGACTCTAAAGCTACTTATAGCTGCTCACTTATTCACAGCAGGTAGCACCGCATGTTTGATTTTGCTTGTTTTTTGTTTTTTTGTTTTTTTTTTTAATTTAAACATCAGATGCCTTTCCTGATCAGGATCGAATCCTGGAATCTGTCACTTGTTTGATAAATGTGTAAATCACTACACTACTGCTAGTAGACTAATTGTGGTCCTTTTGGAGCCACTGCTGGTTTAGTGTGATGTTAATGGAATGGCTCGCTCAATTAGAGGTGAAAACAATGCCGTGAAGATCTCAGAATGCTCTTATCTCTTCAGCATAGGAGACTTTCCCAGCGTATTTTCCGATATCCTCAAAATGTATCTGGCACCCGGACCAGCCCTCAAAAGCTTTGAGACTTAAAGAAGCCCTGGCTATGAGAACTGAGTTGGAAATTGGGCCGTGGAGCAGGTAAAGATAACACATGATGCTTCTATTTATTTGATCAGCTTCCCTGCACATAAGAAAAAGTGTTGACTTCTGCCCTGCTCCACAATTCGTCATGATTTCTTTCCTCACTGACCAGGTCCTGAGACAAAAGAGTATTCTTTTTCTTTCTTTTTTTTTTTCTTCTTTTTGCACAGCCTAGTGTGCATGAACTGCAAAAGCAGATTTCCGGCCCTTTTTATTAATCTTTAAGTGTGAGTCTGAAATCATTAAATGAACACCCTCCAGTGCAGGGGGGGGGGGACCCATTTCAACCATTTTGTCAATCATTCTGTGATTATCAGTCAAATGTGAATCATGTTATGTGATGCTGGTCTTGGTATTATCAAAGTGATTCAGTAATTTGATTTGAATAAAAATTAGTGCCATGCTTTTTTTGTGTCTTGTTTTGTGCTGTTCACACAGCTGTTTCATGTAGTTTGGAAAATTTATTCTTTGCTTTAAAAAAAATTGTAGAGTGTGATTGAATTAAGATGATAAAATTACAAATCTGTCTTTTGGATCAATTATTTACCTGATAAACATCGTGAATATACTGTAGATGTATACAGAGGAATAAAGTGGACCTATTATGTTTTTTTTAAAAATTTTCTGTGTAACATATACTGTTAGAACTGTGGATACTCTTATTAAACATAGCCAAGCATTCACATTATGACATCAGTGTATGAATAAGTGATCCCATGTTACCAAAAGGTTAGACTTCAGGCTGCTTCAGTTTTTTCTACGTTTGGTATTCTTAATATGGTCATCCAGGTACTGTGGGTAGAAGCTCCACCCATCTTCAGCTAATCATCAGGTAATTAGATGAAACTTGCTTTAAAGAGTGAATGGCCTCAAAGGAGAAGGAGCTAAAGCAGCTTGTTCCTGACAAAGGGGATTAAGTGGAATCAGCAAAGATATTAACGGAATAGCATAAAAATCCATGGGAGGATTCTGAAATACTAACAGTGGCACATGTCCAGCCTCAGTCAATAGCAGACACAGGAAACAGACTATCATGTCACACTGATGCGGGCACACAGCAGATATTCAAAACTAATAATTACCTGCTGAACTGGAGACTTGCTAGGCTGTAATAAGGCCTGGTATAAGACAAATAACGATTATGTTGAATTTTTAATCATGCATAGTTACTCTATTAGAGTAAAGACAAAGTATGGAGTTGTAAATTGTCCTAATAGGTACAGTGCTTAGCAAATGTATTTGACCACTCTATCATAAAAACAAATATAAATATTTTAGGGGAAAAATGTGGTTAATGCTAAAAATTATATATTTTTTTATAAGGAAATAAACTGAATTCAAGTTTTTATACTGAAATTTGAGCCAGCACACTGGACTTCTCTGAGGAGTCAGAAATTAGTCAGGGGTAACATTCAGCCACTAAAATAAAATTTTCTGTTCAGGGATACAAGTAAATAACTGTAATTTGGTATCTTAATCTAAAAATAATAATGTGCCTAAATATATTTTTCAAAAAAAGTAAATTGAAAAAAGTAGATTTTTAAAAAAAATTGTTTTAAAAAATTCCTAAACATTAGGTCAAACATAGCCACCCTCATAATGAATACTCATTCAGTCTCAGATAAGACTTCATTTACATCAATTAAAGCAACTTTCAAAATCTACCTTGCCCAACTTTTCAGTATTCATGTATTTATTTTGTAGTTTCTGTATTTATTTTCAAGTCTGTGCTCAAATACACCATTCATTTAATAATTCAAACTATCACAAAGTCAACAGATTAAACCGCTGTGAGCTAAGAAATACATTCATGATTATTTTTATTAAAAGTGATATGGTGACATGGTTACATTTAGAGTAACAGGGTTAGGATATCAGGGTCAAATGGATACTTGTATTTATAGATTTGACAAATAAATACCCAGGACTACAGAAATGTTTAATAATATTTGATTTGTTTTTAACATGTTTGTAATGTTTGTTTTATGTATGGTAACAGGGTTGCATATCAGCGTTAGTGTGAGTGTTTTCTTGGAAAAACATGTGAGCTGTAATTAGCTGTTAAAGTCAAGGGCAAATGTAGTTGTATAAATAAATAAAGGCAGCTTGGAAATTAAGTTGTCTTCTTTTGGCGATGTGGGCAACGGGGTTGCATTGGTTAGTGTGACACACTCAGTGTAGTCAGAATTCAAATTGAAATTCAATTTTATTTAAAAAGCACCAAGTCACAGCAAACAGTCACCTCAAGTCGCTTTATATTGTAAGGTAAAGACCCTACAATAATTACAGGGAAAACCCAACAGTCAAAACAACCCCCTATGAGCAAGCACTTGGCAACAGTGGGAAACAAAAACTCCCTTTTAACAGGAAGAAACCTCCAGCAGAACCAGGCTCAAGGTTGGAAAAACACAAAATATGCCCATGTTGTTAACACATGGATTAATTATGTCACATCTTCTTTGATATGTCTCTCACTGTTTTGTCTTTTCCTTTTCCAGGCTAAAGAGGTTTCGGTAACAGGGTTGCACATATGTTGTGGGACGCAACTTGCACTGCATAATTATTGTTTTTAAAAATAAATAAAAATAAATGGCGTAGCCGCTTAACTGGCAGTCCCACGGGACGTTTGTAGTTCATTTTGTATGGCAGGCTAGACCCTCCCATTTTGATTGACACCTCATTCGGCCAATCATGTAACTGGCCGCACCAACTCACCTGACAAAGCTACGTGACGCCCTCTGGTTATTATTGGCTCTGTGAAACCCATTTCTTAACATGACTGGCCGAATAGATGTCAATCAAAATGGGAGGGTCTAGCCTGCCCTACAAAAAGAACTTCGTACGGGGACGTGCGTGCAGTTAATAGGCTACGTAATGGGGTTTCCCAGAGCAAATAATGACCAGAGGGCCTTATGCATTTTTTCCGGTGATTATGGTGTTGCCAGTTAACAGGTTAATAATTATAACAGAAGGGTCAACAAAATCAAAGCAAAAAAGTGGATTTAGAACTGACTTTAATTGTAATATTTGACGTGCAATTTGGTTATTAAGAAGTTTGTTTTTTATTCTCATTGTTAGCAAATGCAGTAAACAGTGAGAGACATCTACAGTCACAACAGAAAACCAGATCAGAGTCAGGAGGAAATCGTATTAAAAAAAAATTAAACATATAGTACAAATAAACAGCCTTGACTGCTTTCTTACTTTAAATTCAGAGATGCTTTTAATGTAATGCATTAAAAGTAATTATTTGGGGGTCAGTAGTATATTGTTATTATATTATATTATTCCTGCACAGGGAAAATTCAGTCAGTATTCTCAATAATTAATCGAGGTAATTATTTTCTAGAGAACCTGCGCTATTTTGTATGCAATTTACAGAACAAACGTATGTTTTAGTTTTTGAGTGTGTGTGTGTGTGGATTATTTTCAGATTTGCAGAACGGCCCAGTTAAGGTCCCCCAAACGGACGACTGTTTCCGGGGCGGGTTCAGCTTTGATTGACAGCTCTCTGGTGCAATTCTTGCGTTTCTCCGTTAGCTCGTAGTAGCGGAGCAAAAATGGCGTAGAGTGGAGGGTGTTTGGGAGAGCAGGACGACAGGACCTTCTTCTCTCTTCGTTGGCGGTTACCGGGGAAAGAAGAGAGTACCGGAACTTTAAACATTACATCACGGACGCGGTTCCTCTCAGTAAGATGAATCTGATAGTCGTCCGTTTGGGAGACCTTAATGTGTCACCGTAGCGGAAGAGCCCCTCTCCGCCCCCCGGCTTTTGTTTACCATTGTGTGCAGCTGCAGCTCCGACCACGGAGGAAAGATCTCCGCATCCTCTCGGTCCAACTCAATGACCCACTTCCATCCACCCATTCACTTTCTTAAGTGCTTAGTCACCCGTGGTGACTTTGCGTGAGAGGAGGGGTCTACTTGGGACAGATCACCAATGATCTGACTGACCCTCTGATTAATTCACAAGTGACAGCTTCATCAGGGAGAACAAACTATCAAGACCCAGATGCAGCAAAAGAGGCCTGAACCATGATGCTGCCGCCAAAGATGGGACCGTGTTTTCCTGTCTCCAAACACAACAGTTTTCATTTTTACCAAGAAGTTTGACTCTCATCCACAAAACATTGTTCCAACAGGCTTCTGGTTTATCCTTGTTATCTTTAGGAAACTGCAGACTGGAAGCAACAGTCTTACATGAGAGCAGCGCTTTCTCCTTGCAGTCTTCCATGCACACGATTCTCTGCTGAAGGTGAACTCGTGAACATGAACATCAGCCGCACCCGGGGAGGATGAGTAGGATTTTGATTTGTTTTTTCTCCTGTTTGTACACAGTCTGTCTATTGGAAGATTGGTAGAATCAGATTCTTTTAGAAGTGGTTCTTTGACATTTTTAGCCTGATGATCATCAACAGCTCTTTTCCTTGAGGTCCTCAGAAATCTCATTCTTGGTCTTGAGAGAGCCAAACTTTGACAGACCCCCAACCCCTCTTTTCTTTAGTAAGAGGGGCAGCTAATCACAGTGACACCTGGTTAGTTTCCCCATTAAGTCCATTGTTAATCCATGGGGTTTTCTTTTGTTGTCCACAGATTGGTTGTAAATAAACTTTCCCTCAGTAAATAAATGACCAATTGTAATAATAAAGGATGCCTTTTAAATAATCTTCAATT
Source organism: Pterophyllum scalare (assembly GCA_024447675.2). Lineage (NCBI taxonomy): Eukaryota > Metazoa > Chordata > Actinopteri > Cichliformes > Cichlidae > Pterophyllum > Pterophyllum scalare. Next base: position 144,329 of record JAMQGT020014336.1, read on the forward strand.
CTTATTCAATCTTTAAAAAAAAAACAAAAAAAAAACAAGGCACACTTAACTAGCATGGCTACCACAGCATTCTGCAGCGACATGCCATCCCATCTGGTTTGCACTGGGACCATCATTTGTTTTTCAATGACCCCAAGCACACCTCCAGGCTATGTCGGGGATATTTGACCAGGAAAGAGGGTGATGGAGTGTTGCGTCAGACGATCTGGCCTCTGCAATCACCTGATCTAAACCCACGTGAGACGGTTTGGGATGAGTTGGACCACAGAGCGAAGGCAAAGCAGCCAAAAAGTGCTCAGCAGCTCTGGGAACTCCTTCAAGACTGTTAGAAAACCATTTCAGGTAATTACCTCGTGAAGCTGACTGAGAGAATGCCAAGAGTGTGCAAAGCTGTAATCAAAGCAAAAGGTGCCGAATTTGAAGAATCTAAACTAAGAATCTAAACTTTCAAAAATCTAAGACATATTTTGGTTTGTTTAACATTTTTAAGTTTAATACATGATTCCTTATGTTTTCCTTCATAGTCTGGGTGACTTCAGTATTAATTTAAAATGTAAGGAAATAAAAAATGAATGCGAAGGTGTGTCCAAACTTTTCACTGGTACTGTGTATGCCACAAAAGGAGAATTTTATGGCAGAATTTTTTATGGCACATTTTTTATGGCACATGCGCAGCTCATTCTGGAAGCAGGAAAAAAGTCAGCTTAGCACTTCTCTGCAGTTGCTAGTACAGCTGTTCTGAAAGCAGTTAGCCTGAAATAGCGTCCATCGCTGAGCCAGCTGTGCAAAGTTCCCCATGTTCTCCTCTGCTTTAATCTCGCCACTGCTGTCTCCCATCTCTAACATCTCTACTCTGAGAGCAGGCTATATTCAGAGGGACTGTATCCATGGAAACGTGCAATTATCCAAGACATCAACAATTCATGCTGAATAATTTTAACAGCAACCGAATGGGCACTATAGCAGCACCCCCCACCCCCCCAGTCCTTCTGTTCTATCTATCTCATTTAGTTCTGTACTCATCTGCTACGTGTTTCAATGAAATGCAGTTTGTGGGAGTAAATATAGCACACAGGCAGCACACTGGTGCACATGGCTGAGCGTCAGCCACAGAAGTATCAGTAAAGAATTTCCTTTAAACTTTTTGCTGCTCAGACTGGAGAACACAGTAATAAGCTTGTCTTCTCGCCTGTGATCGACCCGGCAGTGACAATATTATTGACTGAACTGCTCAAAGGATTTGTTCGCCTTCAGTCTCAAGAAGGAAAGGAAAAAGATGAAAATTAGGGTTTAACAGGCACACAGAAAGACCACCAGCACGCACTAATAGTCAGGCTGGGAGACAGCTAATGAAAATGCTTGAGTTAACTCCTTTATTTAAGACCACAAGTTGATTAAATTCTTATTTACAGTAGAAATGCTTTGTAGATTACGACTGCTTAGTTGAGAGGCCTAACCGTCTGACGATACATCACATTTAACAAACGAAAAAAAGGAAGGATTTATCTTTGCCATTATAATTAAGACAAGATCAGTCTTCACGCTTAGAAGTCAAAGAACTGTTTTCCTGGGAAAGTAGTGCCAGTGTGCAGCATGTCACACAGCAGCAGGGGTGGGGAAACCCACTTTAATTGGATACATGCGGCACATGAAGCAGCAGGTATGGTGCGGAATCTTTATCAGCTGATGATCAAACGTGGCAGGTAGTTGGGCAAAATGCTGTGCTACCACTTCTTATTTGGGATTAGTCTTTAATAAGGCAAACTGCAAAGTGGTTCATTTAGTTAGGGTGCGCCTTTAGAAAATATGGCTCTCATGCACACCGATATAGAAGGACAGATAGGAGATTTTGGCATAAACAGCTGTTTGGATTTAATGCCAGGCCTTACAGTTGTATCATATGTGTGTCAGCCTGCTGACCTTACATGACATTGTATTGCAGGAGCACCAGTTTTCAAAAGCATCATCCACCCTTTGGCGCTTTGATGATGGATGGTAGAGGACTGATTTTTTTGTTTTCTTTTGTTTGGTGTTGCTTTAATGATTAACAGCATTTATCTGTTGGCCACAAAGCACAGCTTCTCCCGCTTTTAACAGTGAAAAAAGTGCACATTTGCAGGCTGAAGGGAAGGTGTAAATCTTTTTGCCACTCACACCAGAGATGACGCTCGCATCTCAGTCTTACGATGTAAAATGGTGGTTTATTGTCAAAGCTGCTGGCATGTCTCAGTCGCACGCAAGGTGTCCTTTGGTGACGCACAGGATTATGGCATTAGGGAGACAGGGCTGTCACTCCCAACTCATCATATTTCAGAAAGAATGGTTACTGGTGTTTATTTAATTCAAAACATGGTCTTTGCCAACCCCTAACTAAGTAATTATATGTACCTGATCCTAACCAGTGGATGAAAATGAAAGAAAAAAGGCAAATGAAAAAGGTGAGTGAAAATTCAACTAAACACCAAAAATCACAAGTCCAAACTGGGCATGAACCATTCTTTCCCAACTGGCAAATCTGAGATTTGTACCTCGCTATCTTTCCGAGCTCCCTGTAGGGATGGTGCAGGGCTCTGAAACAGGGTGGCCACTGTAGCAGCGACTGGCACATCAAAGCATCAGTGCCAAATAACATCTTGTGTGTAAACACATTAGTGCCATCTGACAAAATCGATTTGTGTGAAGCCACGAGACGAGGATGCATTGAATCACACCGGAAACTAAAGCCTCCTCGTTGAAAGCAATAATTTTAAAACTTAACGTGTTATTACTTTTACACTTTTGGCACTTTCTTGTTTTCGTTCACTCTTTGGTTAGGTTTAATCACCAAAACTACTTCTCTAGGTTTAAATGGTATAGGTTTAAATGTACTTTCAAATAAATTTAAGGGACACTTTGTAATCAGAGGATAGCGTCAAGTCAGTTAAACTGTTGGGATATTGATCTGGTTAGTTAAGTGGGTTTCAGCTGCTTTGGTGTTAATGAGATTAACAGCAGGTGCACTAGAGGGGCAACAATGAGGCAGACCCCAAGACAGGAATGTTTTACAGGTGGAGGACACTGACATTTTTCCCTCCTCATCTTTTCTGACTCTTTTCACTAGTTTTGCATTTGGCTAGTGTTAGTGTCACTACTGGTAGCATTGAGGCAATACCTGGACCCTACAGAGGTTGTACAGGTAGTCCAGCTCCTCCAGGATGGCACATCAATACGTGCCATTGCCAGAAGGTTTGCTGTGTCTCCCAGCACAGTCTCAAGAGCATGGAGGAGACTCCAGGAGACAGGCAGTTACTCCAGGAGAGCTGGACAGGGCTGTAGAAGGTCCTCAACCCATCGGCAGGACCGGTATCCTGCTCCTTTGTGCAAGGAGGAACAGGATGAGGACTGCCAGAGCTACAAAATGACCTCCAGCAGTCAGTGGTGTGAATGTCTCTGACCAAACAATCAGAAACAGGCTTCATGAGGGTGGACTAGCAAAATGGACTAGCTTGCTACATATTTTTTCCACTTTGAATGGATTTGGTTGTGGCATCCTTTCCTTCCTAGCACATTACCCAGTCCATAACAATATAGATATCCAGAATGATTTTATTTAAAGCTTTTTTAAAAAATTTTTGACTGCTCCCTCAGAGGCGAGTCTTGAAAACATAACGCTGAAAGCTCAAAGCATTCTTCCAAATAATATTCATCAGTTTCAAAGTCGTGCTGGGAGAAAGGAAAAACAAACCAGAAACCCAAAACAAATCATGACCATTTATTTCTGTATACATACATAATTAGATTGCATTTTAGCAAAAGGCCACCCAGGTGTGAGCACAATGCCAGCTTCATTCTACACAGTGCTGCCCTGTTTATAGTTCTATAGATCTGAACAACAGAACTGCTTCTCTTTGGGAATGAAAATGAATGTTGTGCACAACAGATGATGAATTTATGTTGTGTGTCTAGTCTGTCAAGTTGAATGAAAAACAATCTTGCGCTATGACATCCCAAAGAAAAAAATAGATAATATTTTTCTAGATGGTTCCATCAACATGGCAAAGCGTATAAGATACGATGCTGTAGATGCAGCTAGGTGGAACTGTGAAATGGATAAGACAGAAAGTAGGCAGGGCATCAATTGGTACCAGTTTGTCAAAGCTGTTAGTGTGGCACATTTGCGCACAAGATATGCTTTGGATCTGTAACATCAACTCGTCATTCATGTTATGCAGATGAGTAGAGTGGGTCATCTACTAAGTGGGATTGGTTATTGGTTCAATCCCCAGCTTCTTGAGTCTGTGTGTCGAAAAATCCTTGGGTAAGGTACTGAATGAACTAGCTGCCCCCGATGCCTCCATCAGAGTGTGGATATTACATTAAAAGTGCTTAGCATAGAAACAGCTCTTGTGAACTCTGCTGACTCATTGGCTAATGACCCCTCTCAATCACAAGTCTTTAGCCAATGAGTGAGCGGTTTTACAGAAAGACCCACCCCTTCTTGGCACACTTTTTTTTTTTTTTTTTGGAACCAAGATGGCAAAGGTAAAAACGCATCCAGCCGCTTAAAAATGGGACATCAGAAACCAGTAGATGACATTGTGGTATCCACATCCATCTTTTATACCATATGTGGTTTTAATCCAAAGTGCCCAGATCTCTACAATGAAGAAACCAAACAACCACTCCATAAACGCATGGCACAACATAGACGGGCCACCTCGGCAGAACAGGACTCAGCTGTACATCTGCACCTTAAGGATAAAAGACGCTTTTGTAAGGATGGCAGTGTTCACATTATGGACTATGATGATAGATGGTTTGAAAGAGGATAAAAGAAGCAATCTATATACATTGTGAATGACCATCACTGAACAATTGTGGTGGCATAAGACACCAGTTGTCAGCTACCTACAGTGCAGAAATGAGAACCCTTCCCAGGTGCCTCAACCCCCGCTCACACCCTACTTCAGGTGACCTCAATGGGTCACTAGATACAGTAGGGCAAGGTCTCACAGTGGTTACACCCAAAACCCCTGATGGTAATGATTTTTTTCACACCTAGGCTCATGTGATGACGCACATGAACAATAGTGTGTCAATGACCACCTCCAAGGGGACAACCCCCACAAGAGTTTAAATACCGGGGACCCTCCACTCTGCATTTGGTTTTAGAACTGAAGAGGCCTCTTGGATAAGAGATGAAACATCTTCAAAAGCTTAACAAAGTCCAGTCACCCCTTTTCAAGCTCCAGAGACATCCATGAGCTGGGTGACTACGAACCTACACATCCACACAGTCTCCCATGTCTCTCAGTCACAAAACAAGAAGAATTTGTTATCTATCAAAATGGCCACTTGAACAGACAATAACATTGTGCAGCCTAACACCAGCTTAAACTATATCCATCTCCCTTTCCCTTTCATTATACCTGCATCTTAAAACAGTTTGACCAAACTAAAAGTTAAAATCAGTTAAAGAACCGTTCAGTCAAAACAAACTTTTTGCTATCCCATTTTTCAAGCACACCATCACCACCTTTCTTCCTACCTTACCCTGATCTGCCCCCTTTCTTTATTCATCCCCTTCCTGTTGGAAATCCCTGTTTGAATTAAGACCACAGGGACGCCACTGTGCTCCTGTAGAAACTGTAGAAATCCATTAGCGTCAGTGTTAACGCAGGGCCACTGTCTGCTCATTAAGGGCTAGATCCTTGTCTCACTGATGGAGGATCGTGGTGCCCTGCTACATCCTGATGGACAGCGAAGCTGGAATCTCTGTCTGCACATCGCCTCGGGGGAAAGGCACTGTGTGTGAAAGCAAGAGAGAGAGAGAGAGAGAGTGAGACCGACTGAGAGAGAGTGAGCTTTTACACAAGTCAGAAGTTACACTATCTGGGTGAGTGTCAAGTATAGTCATGTGCCCTTAGTGTATACATAGACATGCTGTCCTGTGCTTTTCTTAATATGCCATTGTGGGTGTCAGTGTTTGCTAGTAGTTATAGAAAGCACTGAAGTGTTTGCCTTTTATCTGCCCCTTGAGACTAGGGGTACATATCAGTTATATTTGATTTAACTGTTCAGCGGATGAGTCTGGGAAAGTTCAAAGAAAACAGGGTATTACAGTATCTATGAAAAAAAACTGAAGGAAATAATGAAAGATTTATTTGTATGGCAGTACTATCATTCAGTATTAACATGGCATGCATCATAAGTGAAAAGAGCTCATTTCTGTCATCATTGAATGACAGAAAAAAGTGTAGCATTTTGCTAAATAAGTGTCATAGGTTTCTTTGATATAACGAGGAACAGTAATTCAAATCAATTTAATTTATTTATATAGCACCAATTCACAACAACAGTCACTTCAAGGTGCTGAATATTGCAGGGAAAGACTGTATAATACTAGAAAGAAACCCCAACAAACAACAGCTCCCTGTGAGCAAGGACTTGCCGACGGTGTGAATGAAAAACTCCCTTTTAACAGGGGGAAAGCTCAGGGGTCAGGGAGGGGCAGTTATCCACCACAACCAGTAGGGGGTGAAGGGAAGGGAAGGAGAAGAAAGAAGAGAAAGATGGGACCAAAGGCACACTATGGGAGAGAGAGCCAGAGTTTAATAATTAATTTTGATTAAATGCAGTAGTGGTGTACAAACAGATAGTGAAAAAAGTGAGTGAAGAAGAAATACTCAGTGCATTATGGGAAGTCCCCCAGCAGACGCCAATTACAGCATAACTAAGGGATGATTCAGGGTCACCTGATCCAGTCCTAACTGGCTAACCTAAGCTTTATTAAAAAGGACATTTTTTAAGGACAATCTTTGAAGTACAGAGAGCATCTGTTTCCTGAATCCAAGCTGAGAGCTGGTTCCACAGGAGAAGGGCCTGAAAGCTGAAGCCTCTGCCTCCCATTCTACTCTAGGAACCACAAGTAAGCCTGCACTCTGACAGCAAAAGCTCTATTGGGGTGACATGAAGTCTTTAAGATATGATGGGACCTAGTTATTCAAGATTTTTTACATGTGAGGAGAAGGAATTTAAATTCAATTCTGGATTTAATAGGGAGTCAATGAAGAGAAGCCAATATGGAAAAAAAATGGTGTCTCTTTCCAGTCCCAGTTAGTGTCCTTGCTGCAGTTTTCTGGATCAATAGAAGACTTCAGGGAGATTTCAGAGTGACCTGATAATGATGAATTACAATAGTCCAGCCTAGAAATAAGTGCACAAACTAGCTTTCACTATCACTCTGAGACAGGATGTTTCCAATTTTAGGAATATTTTGCAAATGCATAAAAGCTGTCCTACACATTTGTTTAATGTGTACCTTGAAGTACATATAAAAATGTCAAACATGACTCCAGGATTCTTAATAATGTTACTGGAGGCCATGACAGTGCCATCCAGAGTAAGTATCTGGTTAGACACCATGTTAGGTTAGACACCCAAGAATTTTAGGGTAGAGTACAATAACTCCAGATTTGTCTGAATTTAGAGGTAGGAAATTAGAGGTAATCCAGCTTACATGGGGTAACACCGAGGCATTTCCAGGCCAGCCAAGGTTTTTCCAGCATGTCCTTTGTCTTCCCAGGGCCTCATCACGGTAAGACATGCCCGGAACACCTCAACCAAAAGTCGTCCAGGAGGCATCCTTGTCAGATACCCGAACCATTGGATCCTTTTGTTGTGGAGGAGTAGCGACTCTCCACTTAGCCCCTCTCAAATGACTGCATTCTTCACCCCATCTCAAAGGGGGAGGTGAGTCATACTTCAGAGGAAACTCATTTCTGCTACTTGTATTTGCATTCTCCTACTTTTGGCCACTACCCAAAGCTCATAAGCATAGGTGAGGGTAGGAACGTAGATCACTTTTAGGTTCAACTCACTTTTTAGCACAATGGACCAGTGCAGTGTCCACATCACCTCAGGCACAGCCCCAGTCTGTCTGTCAACCCCACCCCCACCCCTCACTTGTAAACAAGCCTCTGAGATACTTAAACTCCTCCACTTGGGGGAGCAACTGGTTCCTGACCCAGACTGGGCAATCCATAGCCTCAGATTAGAGGTGCTAATTCTCATACTGCTGTAGAGTGAGAGGAGGTCATCATCTGATGAAGCCAACAGGACCACATCATCTGCAAAGAGAAGTGATGAGATTCTAAGGCCAGCGAGGTGGAAGCCTTCTGTCATTTGGCTAAAAATAGAAATTTTCTCCATAAAAATCATGAACAGAATTGGTTACAAAGGACAACCCTGGACACCTACTGGAAATTGAGTCTGACTCATTCCTGGCAATGTGGACCAAGCTATCGCTGCATTTGTACAGGGACTGAAAGGCTTGTAACAACAAGCCAGTCACCCCAAATTCACACAGTACCCCTCACAGGATACCCCAAGGGATGCAATCAAATGCCTTATCCAGATCCACAGTCCTCATTTAGGCTGGATGGGCAAATTCCCATGCACACTCAAATATGTTTGAGAGGAGCTGGTCCAGCATCTCTGATTTGTTGCCTTCTTTCTCAGAGAAGCCACAGTATTCTGTGTTGTATGCAGTGAGGATTTAACACTATTGACAAGATAACTGACCTTTGTGGGAGTAGAGTATGGATAGCTGCTCTGCATAGTGTTGGCACATGGCATTAGAGATGATAACAGTGGAGGAATCACATTTGTAAACTTAGTTACAGCACTTTCAGAAAGACATCTACTATAATGAAACTTATTCCCCAGTGCTGTGTAATTCATTATTTTAAATTAAAATGTGATCAGACACGGTCAAACAAAAGAAGGTTTTCAGGAAATTCTGTTAAATATTCAGTTTCTATGACAAAATTCAGTGTGATTAAAATTAAAATTTTGAGAGAAGGTGAGTGAGTTGAATAAAAAAATAAATGCAGTGTTCAGTCTGTCATTTTCAGCATCTACATGGATGTTAAAATTACCTACAATAATTATTATCAAAGCTGAACACTAAATCTGGGAAATAAGATATGAACTCCAAGGACGGGCCAGGAGGATGATAGATAACAACTAAAACTGTTTTTTGACTTTTCTAATTATGATGGACAATGCTAAGAGTAAGGCTTTGAAATGAATTGAAAACTTTGTCTAGGTCTTTAGCTGAGCTGGAGTGAAAAATTGCTGCCACTCCTCCTCCTCAGTCTGTACTTCAAGGAGTCTGACAATTAATATAACTCAGGGGTGTTGATTCATTTAAACTAGCATATTCATCCTCCTCCTGCAACCAGGTTTCCATGTCGGCGTGGTGTGAAGTGTGTCTTTAAAAAAATTGAGCAAACTGGACAAATGGAGGACAAAAATAGAGGTGTTAGGCCTGAAAAATGATCCACAGCAGATGCAACAGGTCTTATGAAATGACAAATCCAAATGTGAAATTTTTGGTTCAAATCGTTATCAGTAATACAGAGGAGGTCAGGAGAGAGGTACAACAGTGAGTGTCTGCAGCCATCCTCAAAACACGATGGTGGCTCTGCCGTGGGCTGGAGCTGCATTTCAGGCAGTAGTCTTGGGGATCCTGTCAAAACTGATGGCATTAAGAACACATGAAAGTAATATCAGACTTTGATCTACCATCTGGAAAACATCTGACTGGCAATGGCTTTATTTTTCAGCATGACAGCGATCCCAAACACATTGTCAGTGCAGTAAAAGCCTACCTGGATAGAAAAACCCACTGCCTTGAGTATTGTATTTCCATTTCACTACACTTATTTCCCATTTTCCCAGCAAAAATCAAGTAATGAGGGGTTGCTTATGACTTCTGCACAGTGCTATATATTGCTATAAAACTTTTCTATCTGATTACTTAGATAAAGATTTTTTTATGTTATATTTAAACATGCAAATAATTCAAATATATGCATTACATACTTAAGCAGAAAATAAAAAGAATCAGACCACTGGATAATTCCTAGGTTGGAAATCAGAAAATACTGTTGACAGTAAATAACACATTGATTTTGATGTGTTTTTTAGAACAAAATAAAAATATATTGTATAAAACAGATTCTGAATGATACAAGGACCAATTAAACCTTCATACTACAGGCAGGAATGAAACTGGAAAATTTGCAGTATACTTACTAAGGCAAGTGGGGACTGAGGTTAAGTGCATGAGGAAAAAACTATGCATTACAAAATTAGATATGTTTTTCTTTTTTGTTTGTTTATTTGGCAGTATTTGCAAATAATAATGTACAATGCTAAAACTTAAACCGCTGTTTGGGAAATTTTCTGCACCAAACACCAAGTGCTGCAATACAGACACTAACATTTTCTTTCCACTGAAAGAGGACATTATTCAAGCAAAATAGGCCAAAATCACCCAAATGACCTGTGCCTGTATTGTCTCAATTTAATGAACCCGACTTTCATCTTTATACGATAAGTAAGGTTTTGTTTCATTACTGTGTTATAACTTCACGCTTTTTATGAAACTCACACTTGATGTCCTGTTTAAGAAGCACACAGTGGAAAAGCCTCAGAGTGCCTGTGAGACCAAGTAACAGAGCCTTATGTTAGAAAGAAACTGCTTCTTACCATTTGCTGTCTGACCACATTGGGAAAAACATGTTTATAGCTCTTACAAAGGGCCAGACTCAAAGGCTGGGTAAATAGTTGGTTTTCATGTGGACAATCATTTAAACATGGGGATAATGCACATTTTTAGACAGCCTTTCCCCAGAGGCATTTATGTTCTTGTAGTCGTTGGTACAAAGGAAAAGTGGAAGAAATTGCTATGTGCTTTGGGCAGAAACCCTGCTAATTTTCTCATCTCCACACTGCAAGGCACCTCACTTTCAATGCTAGGAAGGTTTTGAGTCATTGTAAAGTGTCTGACTATTGGCTGAAGCATTGTAGCCCTTAATATAGTCTTAAAATCAACACTTAAGAAGGCATGGTAGTGAAAAGTTATGGTAAGGCGGCAATTAAATCAATAGTATTTTGCAATACATGCCATTTACTGATGGTTGTCCTCTGCATCCATAGTATTACTTGATGTTAGGAGTTACCTTGTAGTCAACTACAACTGTTAAAATCTAGATTTTTGTTCCCTACATAATGCTCTGTGCCTGCCATGGAATATGTAATGAGACTTAAACTTCCCATTAGTGTGACTTGCCGAATTATCTTCAAAAGAATTATCCTATCCCTTTAGCACCTTAAACATTCTTCACTCATATGCTCATCTAAATAACCTTGGCCAGTATTATAACTGATTTTCTCCATGAATTAGAGATTATGTTTGAAAAGACAGCAGCAGGGATAAAGAGATTTGGCTTTAATCACTGCAGTGCATGTGTGAAGGTAAAATGGAAATTTTCAGACAGCAGAGACTGATCTGTGTTATTGGGTACATTGTTACTTTATCCTCTGACATGGCTCCTGCAGTCACAACATACCTCTCTTTCGACTTATTCACAAGTGAAGGACAGTGAAATCCATTAAAGTTATTATTTGTATGCATTATAATGGCTTTTGTAAAGCACTTTGTGAAAAAAGACGCAATATAACCATATAATTAAATTGTGCTTGCTGCTTTTTTGGCCATTATCAGAGTTGTGCATGCATTTTTCTGTAACTGAAACTCTGAAAACCAAAACTTTCATTCAAAACTGTAACCCTTTGTAACCTTTTATATAAAAATGAAGGACTTGACAACTTCCCAGGAGTCAAGCCAGTGATCTAAATCAACCTTGTTGCCTGCTTGGAGTATCGTAAAGAAATCAGCCACCTTTTTTGTTAGCAGAGAGAAAATTAAACAAATCTTAATCCACGGAGGGTGAAGTCATTGTAAGACTACGGCTGTCATAATGCCAGGGAAAAATGACTCAAATGCAAGACTCCAGAGACAAGGGCAAGTTTGCATAAATGTGAACTTTGTTGCATGCAAGTACAACTCAGGTAAGGGTTTCTTTTCCAGGCCCGGACAGTGATTCACCAGAGGACTGCCGGAGAGAAGAAGACAGGTTAGTGTCTTCAAAGTTTAATGTGGTTTGCCAGAGTTATTTTGTCTATGAGCAGGTTCTAGTTCTTACTTGTGTTTTCTCTCGTAGTTGCTGGTGGGGGAGGGTGGGGGATAGACAAGCATATCCAGAGGTCCACAGCAGTGGAGAGTGGGCAGATGAGGTTCAGGTTAGTGGAGAGGGTCAAGGTATCCAGGGATGCTTTTCTCGTGTAAGTTTCTGTTTTGAATTCTAATTTTAAAATAAAGTTACTGATAATAACGTAACCTGCCAGCTAAAGAGCACAGCGGATCTGAGGGGAAAAACTAGATGATCGCTACCTTGATTAGTATCAGTTCCTAATCAATGACAGCTAGGCTGGATGACTTTTAAGAAGAGCATTCACATTTGGGCCGGGCAAGATGTCGGAACTTGATACCATGTCTTTACTCCTCTGTCAATATTTCCCTTTACTTCCCAGACTATGATTGCACGTAATGTAACCAGTGTAGAATGACAGGATCCATTTATGCACAATACTTTTGTAGAGTGGGAGGAAATGGTGACACAGTGCAATTTTTATGTACAGTCGAAACTGAGAACTTATTATGGAATAGTATACAGGAGGGTGGTACGAAGATAGAGCATAAAACACTGGACCAATAATATCCAACTTCTTGACTAAAATAAAACAAAAAACAAAAAGTCATGAATAAACTGAAAGGACGCATCCTCTGCCAAGGCCATTACCCTGAATGGGTTCTTCATTTGCCCATGTCCCACTCTCTTCAAGATCCCTGAAACCTAGGGTTGGAGTTTTTGCACAATCTTGCTGGCAGGCAGACAAAGAAAAATGTGTGTTTTTTTTAAAAAAAAATTTTTATGTGGACCACTCTGTACAGTGAGAGGTTTATTTTAGGGAGGCTTGAAATGGTCAGGCATAGTGGAGACTTTTAGGAGCACGGTGACCTGGTCACGTTCTGCTTTCCCTCTGTGGACACCTTGAGGGCAGCCTGGTTGCTTGTTGTCTAGTTTAGCAGAAACTCACCGCACTCCCTCATTTGGAAGGAAGAACGGCCGTAAAATGGGGTGTAAGGAAAACTCTAAGCAGAAGAATAATAGGATAAGCATACTTGCTGAACACACCTGTGTGCTCACGTCTCATTTCCATAAAAGCATCTCTATATTATATTTTAAATTTCCATCTCCTGAAAGATCATTTCTGCATGACAAAAAGCTGGTCACAAATTTTTCACAATATTCGGAGATTAAATTACTGTTAGTTAATTCCGGTACCACACAGGTGATAGTATCCAGAGTGAGGACGCATTTGAAAGATAGACGCCATCAACCACTCGATCATTGTTCAAAATATAGAAATAAAAACAAACACAGCCGCACTTAAATCCACTTTGAGTCTGGATCTGAGGGATGTTTTTATTCATCATACTTCACACGCATTAGAGACTCTGTGACAAAACAGATCAACCATTTAGTTTTAGAGAGATTTTTTTTTCTCACATGCAAAACGAGGATGGGGTGTAAGACTGCAACTTGGAATGTCTGATTTCTTTTTTTAATTCAATTTTTTTTCAAACTGCTTCTTTGATTTAGAGAATGTGATTGCAGGGGGAAATTGCCTTAGAGGTGAAACAATTGTGCTGCTTGTCTATTTTGAAAAAGGTAATCCATTGCTGCCAAGGTTCATGAATGATTCATGTTCATATTTAAGTGTTGCTAATAAATTCTGTTTGTAGTGGGCAACTCTTTGGCCTTTGATCCTGCAATCACTGTTAGATCCTTGGAGTATATATTAAGCACCATTGTGTTCACAACATTAGTCCATTTTTTTAATATATATATTTGAACTTGACGGCCAAAGAATTTTCGATAGTCTTTGTTGTTCTGATAATTTAAGGCCTTTCCTACAAAAATCCAACCAAAGAAGGCAGGGAGATGTCCTAGTTGAATTTCCCAAGCAGCCTATGCGGATTTTCAGCATTATTGTGTCGGAACCACTTAAAAGCTTTCTCAGAGCTTGCAATAATATCTGCTTTTTAACATTATGATTTTAAGTCCTATCCTGGGGCCTCGTCTCAGCCCTGTTTAGTTGCACTACAAGAATGCAATTCGTCAGAGCTATTTGACTTTTTATTCTCAGCTAACTCTTCTCATTGCTCCAGATATTCCTTTTTTCATGCAGTGTTAAGCAACAGCAAAGGTACACAGCTGTAAATAGGAATGTGTCAAGCTAAAGTCAGATCTGTAGATTAACACTGAATGTGCTTTCCTCCTCGCTGTCTATTTACTTATTCTTTTTTTTTTTTTTAAAGAGCAGAAAGAAAACATAATTCATATCTGACCGTCTATTCCCCTGCATTATTCTTATGTTCTGGATCAAAATGGATAATACACTTTGTATAACTCAGCTATGACATAAATAAACCCTTGTTTTTATCTCTTTCTGCCAACACCTCCTCTGTGCTTCTTACTGAATATGCATCTGCATGAGCTTATTTACAAAACACGATAAACTATCACGCAGTCTGTAATTGCTTCAAATTCATGAGAAATATCTTTTGAATCCTAAGTGCTTCTGTTCCACACCATTTACATGACTTCCATTAATGCACGCGGCTTAAGCACACTTGTGTCACAAGGTATTCGCGTTTTGGAATGTGTATGTTTGTGCGTGCGTACACATATCATCGCCTGTAGAGATTCTCCCTAATGAACAAAATCCAACTTGCGGTCATAATCGCAGCCTCATTGCACGTGAATTACCCCTCGCCTCTTTTTGCCCTCGCCGTCTCTTTTCTCTTCTGCGAATATGAGCGTACAGTATTTCACCACCACGGCCCATTATCTGATCCCATCTCTGTCGCGTAATTGAAACTTTTATTGAGATGAAGGGGATAATAGTTGTAAATGTGCTCAACTGGCGCCTCACACCCGGACGTGATGTAAAACCATCCAAAGGCATAAAAAAGTCTGAAGTGTGAAATGCTGCCCACTCTTGTGTCATGTATCATGCAGTACCATTACGACATTTATGACTGGGTGGCTGTGGTGTGGGCTCAGTTCACCCCTCTGCTGCAGTCGAGGACACGTGCTAATAATAATAATAATACCTTAGTACACAAGACACCATTGTTATGACTCTTCTAAACTCTGTCTTCATTACTCTTAAAGGAAATGGATGTGCAGTGCATCAACCATGCAAATCCAATCATGGAACATATGCCAAGACATTTGTGTTATTGTAATCAGACAGCATGTGCAAGACGCTGCTGGTTTCTCTATCTGCCACATGTTATGTCTAATGACTCTCTGTGAGAGCTGGAGCTCACAGTTGTCGTCTTGCAGGAACCCTGCGTGTGTCGCAAGTTAGATTTGAGACTTTTCAAGATTTTTTAAATGCCATCCGGAATCAGATTTCAGATCGGCTTGACGACAACCAAAACTGGAAAAAAGAAGAAAAAAAATGACCTTACTTCTCTGGACCATTTTGACATTCAAATTCCTCAGGCATAGAGAAGAGTCGTTTGGTTTATGCGGTTCTTTTGAGGCACTCGTTGAAGAACGAGGACATCCATGTAAGCGCTGATGTAGGCTAACTCACTGTAACTGCTTGAACTGGAACGTGCACAATTAATTTGGGCTCAAATGCATCTACAACACGTGGCTGACGAGCCAACTTTCAATAAATTCGCACCTGTCCATTCCATTCCTAGTTAGCAAACAGCTCTGAACAACCTGGTCATCATATTTTCACATTTAAACTGCGATGTCAGAAAAAAGAAAAACACCATATCCTGCTTCCCAAGTTATATTATTTAAATGATCTGAAATATTGGCTAAAGTCTTTAAATACCAAGTCTGGGCCTTACTTTTAGACTATGGAATTCAGTGCCTTTTATGACATTTTAAGGATCTCCAGTATTCAAGCACAGGGCTTAAACTTTACTATATTTTTGTGTGTTTGTTCACCGGTCCCACAGAGGGGGTGCAACAGTGACTGAAATAACAACAGAAATGTCCAAAGGCAGGTGAGGAAACCCTTTGATCTGGAGTAGCTACGCAGCAGGGAAAAGTGACTCACCTGGCTGTTTTTTTTACAGACTGATTAGCTGAGCTGTGCTGCGACTTCTGTGACTCTGAGGTTGACTGTATTTATGGATTTATCCAACAGTATTCTACAGTATGGTAGATGATATCATGTAGATAATCATACTAAATCCGAGTCATAGCATACAGGTGATATATATGGCAAGTGACACAAAAGTATATCGTCGGCTCAATACAAAAAGAAAAATCAAATGAGCGAATGAATGCAGCAAAACATGGAGAACGAAATAAACCAGGAAAAAAAGGAAACCGGGAAAAGTAAACTAAGCAGTACTGGAGATCCGGAGAACACGAGACAAAACAGCCACCATGACAACAAGATTCTGACATCTGACAAGGGCAAAACTGAGACAATAACTACACAGAGGGAATGAGGGGTGAGTGGAAACAGCTGGGGCAAAACAGTTGAGCAGAATTACACTAGAGACTCAGGGAAGTAAATCAAAAGACAAGAGACAAGGGATGTCAAAATTAAACAGGAAGTGAGAAAACTGATACACAAATGCAAACTTGACACTGCGAAAAGAGGGCGCAGACTAGACACAACACAGGGAGACAGACACTGTGAAAAATAAATAAAAGAAACTCCACACAGAGGGGAAACTCTTAGGGATGGAACACAGGGAGAACTAAGGTCTAAAGCTATGGGAACTAACTAGGAATACGTAAGAGGAACACATAACACAACGTAACAAAACAAAACAGTACCAATAAAAATAACATATCTAAAAAAGAACATATGTAAACTGAGAAACGAAGGGTCGCAGACCCAAAACCATGACATTAACCGAACCTTACAATGAAAATAAACACTAATTCAGCCCTTTACTGTAATTTTACTGTATTAAATATGGTATTTTTAAACCTTTGTCATTTGGATAGTGGAGTGGGCTGTTGTTTGTTTTGTTTTGTTGTTGACACATTTCCTGATACAGCCAGCTGTACCCGACTGGTGTCTAGGCTTTACCCACAGTGATTCAACTCAACTCAAGACAGCCTGATTTGCTTAACTTGAGGTTTCCAAACGTGGAAGTCCAAAACCAATGGGTTGCGTGACAATCAACATTAATTCAGCCACACCACAGACCCAAGTTTGAGTGATATAAGTCAATTTTCTTAATAGGCTATCTGTTACAAATATGTCACATGGTTAGGTTTAGCCATTAAAACTGATTGCTTGAGGTTAGTCATTTAATTTAAGTCATCAGGTTGGATCTGGGAAAATATCATGATTTGGGCTAAAATACAACAGCTGGCACATTTTTTTAAATTTTGTGTTCCTGGTTGCCGTGGTGACACCTCCCTGCTTTCTCTACACAAAAAAACCAAAAAAAAAACAACACACATGAAATATATTTCCTACTGAAACGCATTACTTACAAATTTGTGTCCACTTGTGGTTGACCATGAACATGGAAAAAACCAGATACATTGACTGTTTCACAAACCGCCTTCAGACCGGGCTGGATAATTACCTGACACTTAAGAAAAAAAGCAGCCCTGTGTGCACTTGTTCCCTTTCTCTAGCACTAGTATCATGCCAAAGATAGAAGCCTGAGTACTGTGACATTGTCAGTGTATGCATCCGTGATGGGATGACAAGAACGAGGAGGAAATAAAAAGGATGTGGGGGAAGGCGACTGTGGGGTGACATTAGTGAATGAGTAGCTCCATGGCCTAAGCTGGAAGGAACACCTTTCTGCAGCGCCTGAAAAAAAAAAGAACTTGATGCTGATTTTATTTGCAACTGCCAACCAGGTTTATTTATTTAAGAATCAGCAAGAAGCACTCAGCCAAGCCAGCTGACTCTCTGCGCAGTGTTTACTTTTAAGGGAATAGTTTTGTATTTTGTATATATTCATTTAATTTTTTTTTTTTGTTGTTTTTAAACATACTTTAAGAAGTTTGTAGTGCAGTCAAAATCAGATAAGGGCAGCATGAAAGCTGTTGACTTTGATTACACAAACATTATGTTAGATTTAAAAATAACTGGACATGAATAACTTGAGCTTATTATATAACCAGTGTATTTTCCTTTTCTTCACAATACTTTCTTTAAAGATATAATGCAGTGAGGTCAGAGGTCAAAGTAATGCAATATTTAGAATCCCATATATCATTCACTAGATGCCTATTTGCTGTCAATACAAACAATGGCACTATGTTTTAAATAGCTCTGTACAGCATTTATATCACATTGACCTTCAAATTGACCTTGAAGAGGTCAAACATGATAATATTTTATATAACATTTTATACAATACTTTCTATATGTTGACAGTACACACCACACAAGAATCAGAGTTTCTGTGTTAATGGTCCTTTTTGTCAGTTTTTAACTGATAAATCATTATCAAGTATTATTATCATTATTATTATTGCAACCAGTGCATCAGAGGGGCAACTGATTACCCTTTTATCTTTATTACTTTATATGGAGAATCTAATACTGGAACTTTATTCAGAGGTCAAAAAGTATGCAAAACATGTTGATAGCCTGGGTCATTTAGGACATTAATATTCATATTAAAGTTTTTTCTTCATCCCAAAGCTCCAGTGAGAAGACAAAGGTTTCCAGTCTGATCTACTGCAGTGACCCGCTGGCCACTGTCCATTTTTAGAGAGGTGAATATTTGCGCACTGTACTTGATTTGCTCAGCGGAACCTACCTGAGACTATGCAGTGTTTGCAGAATCATCTCTCTTTATGAGCTCCAAAAAATACCTCAAAACATTTGATGGATGGCTCCCATGAAACCTTGTGGCCTCCAAATAAGCTATAATGTAATTCCGTTTCTCGTGTGATTTCCCTCCATGACCCTGTGCAAGGAACAATCAGCAACTTTCAGCAAAACACAGTGCCAAGGATCAAATATTATGAAGGTGTGGAAAAATGCACACAGACCGGAACATGACCCTAAAAATGATGGAGAGCGTTTGAGAAAATAGTTACACACGGCAACAGAAATGCTGCTTACAACATATTAGTAACCTGACACTTTTGTTTTGATCTAAAGCCTTCAGATTGCTTTACTTTACATTATTGCACCACATACCCAGTAATCAAGCCTGGCATTTTACTATTAAGTGTCGAGGCGAGATGGGAAACGATCAGAAAATAGTGAAAGAGTAAATGCCTCATCAGGGCTTTGCGCGCCATCATCATCCTCCATGTGTCGGTCTCAGTAGTCTCTAATGGGTGCAACCTTGGACTTAACCACATGACCAGAGAGACACAAGATGTAGGCTGTGTGGGATGGAGCTGCAATGGCCTTTAAACTCTGTTGGACTCATCTCTGAATTCAAATGAGTAGCATGGCTGGGTTTATCGCAGTCATATCAGCTTTATTTAAAAACAGGGCCGTAATAGTGTGACAGATCATTACTTTTATGGTTCATATACACAACATTAGTCTAAGTTAAAGATTGTAAACTCTGCATGTTCGCTCCAAACCCATGGCTCCACAAGTTGTTAACTGCCTTCAAATGTTTTGCCAAACTGGACCTGAGCTTGGGTGCTAGTTCGAGGAATACTGAAACAGAAGAAGAGAAACAGCATAGAAGTGAAGACAATGTCAGCCTCTCTTAGCTATCAGTGGGTAAGAGGCAGGGTACACGTACATGTACAGGTTACCAGTCTGGCACAGGGCTAACACAGAGGGACAGACAACTATTTGCACTCACATTCATACATACAACCTACCTACGATGGTGGAACTACAATGCAGTGTTAACCAAGAGCGCAGTGAAGCTTTTTAGAGAAAAAAAACTAGAGGAGTTAAACAATAAATTAAAAGGCCACAGCAGCTTTGTGTGCAAAGAGCCGCATGGTGGTCGGTTCACTGTTTTGTCTGTGCAGCATGTAGCCTAATAGCACTGTAGACGATGGATTAAATTGCCATCCCCTCCTCACCCCCAGGCAGGTCAGAGCAGCATCATTTCTGGCAGAAACGCTGCCCTTCTTAGTCCTTCGTATGCTGTGGGCTTTATGACGACAACAAACACACAGCTCCGATCACGGCATCCTCACTTATGGGTTCTTGTGATTGCAGTTGTTGCCATGTTATGCTCATCATTACATCACATTAGTGTTGCTGTTGGTGGTATGAATGCAAAAAGGAAGAAAAGAAGCTTTTGAGGGCATGTGGCTCTTAGGGGAGATTCCCTGTGTTTGCATACAGTTTGCTTGGGGCAGTACTTAGTTTAAAGCACTTAGCATTGAATTGATGCCTGCATAAAACAACAGGGTAAGAACATGCTGGGGGGAAGTAGGATGCCCACATCTGGTGTCATGTTGTTATGCTAGGGTGGCTGGATTCTCTACAGACTCCTTATCAGTTCTACTACCCGCCTTTCCTTGATCTCATGATGTTTTCCTTCAAGGTCAAGGAAAAGGCAATAGGATATTTTTTTGGGGGGTTATTTTTGGAGTATTCAGAAATGCTTGCAGTCCACCTCTTGTACTCTGGTGCTACTCATCACCTCTCACCAGTTCTGGTAACATTGTAGCTCCAATGGCAAAGCCCACTTTAAGTAAATGGACTAGTTCTTATGTAGCGCTTCTCTGCTCTGTCTGAGCAGTCAAAGCCTTTATACAACACATTTACCCATTCATACAAGCACTTCCATCAGTAACTAAGCTAAATGCTTTATTATCTAACATTCACACATATTGATACTCCAACGCTTTGCGTCGGAGTGCAACTCGGGGTTCACTATCTTGCCCAAGGATACTTTGGCATGTAGCCCGGAGCAGCCAGGAATCGAACCGTAGACCTTCCAATCAGTAGGTGACCTGCTCCACCTCCTTGTGTTCTACTGCAACTCCTGCCACTACCAGCTCATTAGTCTCTCACCACAGCGTGCCAAACACCTCCCTGTCCGCTCTCCACATCTTCTCACTATACAACCTTGCATCCTTACCTGACCTGGATCCCTCCTGCCTTCCCAAGAACCTTTGTAAAATCAATCTTTCAACTGTGACGGTGTTCAGTGGGCAAATATAGCTATACTTCTTAAAAACTATGCATGCAAAGCAACATACAAAAATAAATAAATAAATGAGGCAGAAACACAGCAGTTCACCAGCTATTAACTTGAATTTATTCACAAGTACCCCCTCCTTCCTCCAACCACTCTGACACTGTTTAGAGGTTGCAATCATTTGTACCTGTTTTCACTTAATCACCTAACGAGGACCCAAAGCAACACAGAAAACACCAGACAGGCATCAATTTATTGCCACGGTGATTTAAACCATTTTTGCAGAAAACCAAACCACAGAAGCAAAATTAGCTTGTTTTCCATTTTGTGAATTTGACAAATTAACTAACGCCGGTCTGAAATGAATGATTCCCCTCAAGGAGAGCAGCGATTAACAGAAAGCAAATGGAACAACCTGTTCACACGTCATCAAGAATATTTAAATAGTATTGCTGCAATAATCGTAAGATGCGTCTTCAAGGTGCAGTTGAAGCTAAATTTTCTTGTTTATTTATCGATAGAAATTATTTAGCCTAAGGCTGTAGTGCTTTTTGTCCCCCGATTGTTGCCGTCGATCTCGATATTATCACTATTGGATTTTTTGTTTACTGTTTTTTCTTTTTCATTTGCTGTATGTGTTTGAACACTGTTGAAAATGCGATTAAAAATATCAACGGCTCTGTTCAGAGTAATAAATGTGCTATATTGGTCACTTGCATTACCAAAATGCAGTTGTTTTTTTGTTTTTTTTTCCCCACTTGAGCTCACAAATGATTAAAAAAATTTAAAAAGCGCCTAGCTTTTTACAAATATTCCGATCATTTTAACAGGTAAGCCTTTGTGATAAAATTCAGCCTCTTCTGTGACTCCGTCTTATTGTATTTCCTATCTGCATTCAAAGCAGAAGAGCCTGTGAAGTCCTCACCTCACAGACAATCGCCGTGTGCACGTGGCAATGCCACACTGAGCGAAGATCTAAGGAACTCATCTCCAACCTTTTGAAGTTACTCTTTCCCCACTTGTGAAGTCTTGCTGCTTCATGGTTCAGCTCAGGCGGGGGGCAGAGGAAGAAAGGGCGCTTCAGCCTCCAGGGTCAGTGCACACATAATGGATTGCTGAGCTGCAGCCAAACTTATTGTTGGCTTCAAGAGGGATGTGAATGTGTGCCATTTTGGGTCATAGTTTGCATATGGAAATGATTGTGTACTTGATGCTTTGTGTGAATATGACAGGCAGAGCTTCAGTACAAAGTAATCACGCTGTGGATGACCATTTCCTTATGTTTAACACGTTGCATTAAAAACTTCAGATTTTGGGTGAAAATGATGCATTAACTGAAGATCAGAAAGAAAGAAAATAATAAATCTGTGAACAATTTTGTGCTTTAAAATCAGGAAAATTTCATTTTGCTCACCTTATCTGAGAGCAGACAGTCTTCAGTCAAAGCCAACAACTGTCTTCTGGTAACAGAGACAGAGACTGAGGAAGAGTGACAGCGAGAATGACTTTAATGGACAAGAGGTAAGGAGAAGGGGAGAAAAAAGTGACAGAGATTGAGTAAAGGAGAGAGTGAGGGAGCTTAATGGAGAGGAAGAAGTCGGTGTCCTTTTTATTTTTTATGTCTCTCCGTCCACTACCGTGCCACACAGTTGTGAGATCTTCTTTATGGTCTAACAGCGTCTGGACATTTGGTCCTCTAAAGTCCAGTTCACTCCCAGGTCAGCGCTGAACAACATCAGTCTCTCATCTTGTGCTTTGCTGCACCCAGACTTTTCTGTCAGGGCAAAACAACAGATGAAAGAGCTGCATAGGACAATACTAAATGTAATCACAGTGTCTGCAATGTCTCAGTGACCAATTTTTGTTTTTTTGCATTTTTTTTTTTGCACTATAAACGGGATGTTTATTACTTTCATATGACATGAAATGACCAATTTGGAGACTTTGAAATTGCTAAAACACTACACGAAGCAAGGGGGAAAACACTGTTAACAAAAACATTACTGGAATATAATCTGACTCGACAGACATTCTGTGTCTTGAGGTAATCTGATGGTAAACGTTTAAAAAATGATAACAGCAACAGGGCTAAGACGCATTAAGAGCACATCTGAGGTAGTTAGAGACACTGTTGAGACCAACTGCAAAAAAAAAGAAGTGTAAATGCATTTAAAAGAGTTCATAATAGTAGCTAATTACAATGTTACTATGTGGGCTTAAGAAACAATGAAATGTAATGTAATGTCACTTCAGCCCCAACCGGTCACGGCAGGTGACTGCCCCTCCCTGAGCCTGGTTCTGCCGGAGGTTTCTTCCTGTTAAAAGGGAGTTTTCCCTTCCCACTGTCACCAAGTGTTTGCTCATAGGGGGGTCGTTCTGACTGTTCGGTTTTCTCTGTAATTATTGTAGGATCTTTACCTACAATACAAAGCGCCTTGAGGTGACTGTTTGTTGTGATTTGGTGCTATATAAATAAAATTGAAATGTAATTGACAACAATCCTTCTCAGTGTTCATTTAACATGATTGAACAAACCCACTCCCACCAAGACTTCCTTAGCCTCGCAACAGAAATTGACAGAGGTGAATACCAGACATAAAATTTCTCTTAGTCTTCTTCTTCTTCTTCTTCCTGCCACATAGCCAGACAGTTTGAGGTGCATTATTACCACCACCTTCTGGACAACACGGTGGTACAAGAAAAGGAAGAAGGAAAAGATGCGTGACCTTTCACAAAGTTACATATACGTATGTGTTTGTGTGTCCACAATTGTGCAAGCAGTCTTTCTTCTTTAAAAGAAACCTAGCCTCTTGGGGTTTCAATTCCGCACCACACCACATTAACAAGGGAAGCATGGTGGGCGTGCTTGTTATTATTCTCTATTTCCCACATCACAGGGGACTTGAACTGCTCATCTCCACGCTGAACCCAGACCTCAGCAGAATAATTCTCTGTGTCAATATTGGTCATGCTGGTAAACACTTCCACTGTCCCGTTCTATGACTACAGATCTGTCCTCCTGATCAACACCTCATTAAGCATGGCCATGTCTGCTTAAAGTCCAATTTGGAGCAGATTTCCCAAGACGCCTGGATCCCACGGACATTAGCGGGGTCAATACGCACGCATGTGTGCACAGTAGGAATAACAGCTGTACTTGTTCTCCTCAGAGGGCCCCAAGAGGAAAAAGAAAAAGTCTCTTTTTAAGAATGTTAGGTTGATTACTTTCTTCCATTTTCTGTCGCCATGGAAATCCTGCTTCTCTGTTTACACTTGTGCGATGGCCAGTGTGAAGAAAATTGGTTTTGAGGCAGATTACATCAAAGACATGACAATACATTCAAATCCAACACGCTCCTGGTAACAAAGGCAAATGCATGACTATTGGTGAAATTTGTTCAGAGGAAAGAATTCTTCTGTAGCCATTTTTCCACATTGTTCATCAGAGACATCAACTCTTGACCATATGACTCTGTAAAAAAATATATATATATATATATATATTTATATAAAATACAATAAAATAAAAGCCTATGATATAACTTCCATCATACTCCCAACACCAATGGGACATATACAGTGAAAAGTATAATAACATTAATGATTATAATAATAATTCAAAACATTTACAGATTCATTGGAGGAAAACCTGCAAAATATGCAAAATATGATGCAAAATCCAAATTAGCCTAAATAATGTAGTATTGTGTAGGGTAATGTGTAGATATTCAACATGTTCATATTTTATTGATTTCTTATAATAAAAACAGGTTTGAAATGCAGGCAGCCTGAAAGCCTCTAACAGCACATTTTAAGTACAGTGGCAATTTACATTCACTTCTGTTTACATTTACATTTTAGTAATTTAAGTGACAGGTGTTTCTGATATGTGATTATCAAAATATCAAATATGTGTCCAATGATCAGGGTTATACTGTTCTGCTGGGGAAAAACTTTGCATTCTTTTCAGAGGATAAGGACAAAGGAGAAAATATGGTAAGCGTAGGTGTTTCTTAAGTTGCCCTTGCTCCTTACTGTTTATTTTATACATACATTTGCATAACCATTACTACCGACAATACAGGGTATGCAAATGATTCATAGC
Source organism: Pterophyllum scalare (assembly GCA_024447675.2). Taxonomy (NCBI): domain Eukaryota; kingdom Metazoa; phylum Chordata; class Actinopteri; order Cichliformes; family Cichlidae; genus Pterophyllum; species Pterophyllum scalare. The sequence continues at coordinate 169,486 of JAMQGT020014336.1, forward strand.
AATAGCCAGGTTTTCTTCTCCCTACTTAATATTCCTCTACAGGGTATTATTCTGGTGCCTCGCTGAGAAATTACTCAGATTTATATAAAAAAAATATCTAAAAAATGATGTGTACTATAAGATGCTACACGCTAAGTTCATCCTGACCCATGTAGTGCATCTATTTCAAGAAAGACAGTCATCATGAGAAATTGCTCTTCCTCAATTTTCATTTCACTGTGTATCCATCCCCCCCCCCCCGCTTCTTTGGACATGAGCCTTATGTTCACAGTTTTAATGAGCAATTGATCTTTTAAAGCACTGGGGGGTTGTTATCATTACACCCGTACTCATCAAAAAAATTAGCCATACATGTTGTGTGATGACTCCAGCAGCAACATAACAAGATATAAATTTTTTTAGAATACAGTAGTGAATTTTATGAGGTTGGTTATGACCTTTTTTAAGTAATTACATATTTTTTACACCATATTTACCAGTTCCACTCAACTGCTGTCAGCTTGATCTTGGTGTTTTATGCTCATAGAATTTTTTGTAGCATCCTTCAATATTTCACAATTTTAGTGCTTTAATTTGACTAATCTTAAGTACAATTTTAATACTATTTTACATGGATTTCAACTTCTACTTCACTATATTTTGATGCAAATTTTGTACTCTTTCTACTTCATACAATTTACTTCTTTACGTATCTGCAATATCTGTGATATACATTATTGAATTAGTAATTGTGATCCAATGTTATAACAATCTGATTCTACATAGTAAGATATTTCACTGTAACTATATTCTGATGCTAAAACATCTATGCTGTTTCCACAGTAGTGTGATGAAGTCTGCTTAAGAAACGAGTCTAAATGATATCCACGCCAATCTTCTACACTCTATTTATCTGGGACCAAATGAGCTGTTTTCATATGATACCACTTTTGATTTGCAAAAAGGAATGAAAAAAATTGTGGATGAAAGCATCTCAATGGAGTCCAAAGTATCCACAGAAGTTAGTTTTAGAACCTCATATTCATGAGCTGTCTGCGGCGGGGCAGTGAGATAACAGGAGCACCGGTGGACCCTCTGTTCGCACTCCTGCTCCTGGCAAAACTTCATCATGGCAATTGCCTCGTATTTACTTTGATCTACCTCGACAGTGACAACCGGGGATTAACGGATAGTCAGGGATACGATGTCACAGGGGATTTAGGGATAGATTTTTGATTTACTAGCGCTCGTCCCGTTTGTTTCTGGATGACACATGCGAGAGATGACCTCGAAAAAAACTATTGGATTTGGGTATCCTAGCAACGGCTGGAAAATGGAGCAGTAATTGTGCAAAAGGCGGCGACAGACAAGTCTGTCACAACAAGTACAGTTTTTACCTATCCTGTGTACTCAAAGGAATAGCAAGCTGGCTTTTCACTCACATTTGGAAAACATCTTTGAGATCCATAATATCCAGCATTCCAGTGTTTTCCTGTCATGGTGCCAGGGCTTTTGTGCCTTTGTTTATTATTAGAGTTTGTGATTCTTTAGAGCTCATCTGTTTGTTATTTTCATTGTCTTGTGTTTCCTAACCTTCCTCCGTGTTTCGCTTCTTGTAAAGCTGCTGTGTGCATGAGTGTCTAACCTCTGTTTTTGATACGTCCTGTTTTATTTTGAAGTCACTTTTCAGCTCCTCCCTCTGTGTTCATGCATGAGTTTTGCATGAACCAACATTTTTGTGTTTTATGGGCTCTGCAAGCAGCCAAAATAAACAGGCTCGCTTTTTGTTCAATCCTGCCTGCCTTCCGAGTCTAAGTTTGGGTCCTTAACCCGCCGAAATGCCGGGTATACTAGTCTTCCAAAAGGTTTACTCAGGCTTAGTTAATGTTATGTGTGAACCCGTGTGCTGCTTGTGTGAACTAACTATTTAAACCAAAACCATTTGCTTTGAAATGACATTAGATCTGAAAGTGTGCCTTGGATTTCAGAGATCAACAGTGGTGAGCCCAGTTAAACAGCACACTTGTCTGAGCATGGCGGCACTCCGAGTCGGGCCCTCCTTTTAATCTGGCTCATACATAGCACCAAAACTCAACGGCTCTGAGGGCCAAATCCCAAGATCGAAAAGCTTTATCTCCAGATTTCCAGTCAAAACTTTCAGCAAATCCTCCACTCTCCTTCCACTTTCCTCCCCCTTTTTCTGACTCATTTTTTTCCCATGCCATGAATACTGATGTACATTCAGCAAAATAATTTTTTTTTTCACTCAGCCATGCAGCAGTTAAGTGCTGCTTATCTCGTAGCTTTTAGAAATGTGTGCTAAAATCACAAAAGCACATTATATCCCAGAAATCTGGAGGTCTATTTCATATAAAGAATCCTGTCTTGAGCTGCATTGTTTCTGTGGGCTAAAAATAAAAAATAATGTGCGCTTGGATCCTAAAAAATAACAAAGTTGCTAGGAATTCTTTTGGAGTAAATATTCGTATTAATGCTCCATTAATTCACAAACCAGAATCTAATGGAGATGACTTAAATAGCAAACTGTTCCTGTCACATCAGTGTGTTTTCTTATCTGTCTATAAAGCGAACAACAGTGAAGATATCAACTTCATGCCCTTTTTTCCTGCAATCACCAGAGAAATGAGTGGCAATGTCACCAGTCATACACCAAATAGCCAATCAGATTCCTTACTGGTGTGAGACAGAGATAACACAGGAAACATCTCTTCTTGCCAAACTTATGTCACAGAGTAACTGCAGGAGGAAAAAAAAAGGATCTGACAAGTGACAAGTGGAAATTACTGATAGAACTTTGCCGATGTCTGATGTCGCCAATTATTGATTATGTTTCAAATGGTGACAGACGCATGTAGACATTTCCAATAAAGAGATATGGTAATAAAAATGAAGCTGCTCAAACGGAAATGAAAAGTGTGACTTTTACTGTTATAAATGTGCTGCTCCTCACAAATGTCATTTGACTTGAATTAATTTATTAAAGTCTGTTAAAACTCTGGACATTTTGTTAGTTACACCTAACGAGGACCAGGTCGGACCCTCTTTTATCCTCAGAACAGCCTCAATTTTCCATGGCACAGATTCAACAAAGTGCTGGAAACATTTCTGAGAGATTTTGGTCCATACTGGGAATCTGGAGATTGAGTTCCGCTGACTGCGAAGACCACAGTGAACTCATTATTATGTTCAAGAAGCACGTGTGAGATGATCTGAGCTTTGTGATGTGATGTGGTGCGTTGTCCTGCTGGAAGCAGCCATCGGATGATGGGCACCATGTCCATCACAAAGGCATGAACACGGTCAACAACAATACTCGGGTAGGCTACGACATTTGAACAATGCTCAGTTGGTATTCAGGGGTTGAAAGTGTGCCAATGCCATTACACCACCACCAGCAGCTTGAGAACTTGATAGAAGGCAGGATGGATCCATATTTTGATGATGTTTATGCCAAATTCTGACCATAACATCTGAATCTCTGAGCAGAAAATGAGACTCAGGACAGGCAATACTTTTCCAATTTCTGTTGTTCCGTATTTGTACTTAGTTGACAGTGAGGGGCACCCGGTCTCATTGTCTGTTGCATTGTCTTGCTGGTGTTGTGCATTCAGAGATGCTTTTCTGCATACTTTGTATGCAACAAGTTGCAACGAGTGGTTGTTTGAGTTACCGTTGCCTTCCTCTCAGCCTGAAGCAGTCTAGCTATTCTCCTCTGACCTCAGGCATCAACAAGACATTTTCACCCAGAGAGTCTTTTTTTTGGACAATTGTCTAAATACTAGACATGGATGTGTGGGAAAATCCCAGTATATCAGGAGATTCTGAAATACAACAACCGTGCTGTGTTCAGTCACTTAAATCACCTTTTCTTTCATCGTTCTGAAGCCCAGTTTGAGGTAAATCCCGTGGCTGCCATTTCATATGAATATATTCAACTATTTCATATAAATAAAAGTAGAGTACGTTGTCTAAAAGGGCAGCACGGTGGTTAGCACTGTAGCCTCACAGCACAAACGCCCTGGGTTTGAATAAGGGATGTTCCTGGCGACTAATTTAATAGTCGACTAAACAAGGGGGAAAAAAATTAAGACTAACCGACTAGTCTAAAACTAAGAAAAACTCGGATATAAAATTAATGTTTTTGCCTGTTTAATGGACGGTCTCAAAAGCTGTCTAAACAAAGGCATTTAAAACCATTAATCACATTCTTCGATGATGAATCGCTCTTTAGATGCTGCTTAACTGTGCGGCACTGCGCATCACACATTATGAACACTGCAGGTCATACTCCAAACAACGAAGAATATGAAAACAATGTTCACGCATCATTGAATATGAGAAAATAACATCCGAAAAACAAATAAATTGCGACTTAAAAGTGTGGCGCATTGTGCCGCGCATTATCAACGATGCTCGTTGCTCCACAATTCATGACACACATCAAAACAATACAAACACGCATCCATCCATTTTCTTCCTCCTGGCCGGGGCGGCATCAGTGGAGCCCAGACCTAACTCTCGCCCAGCCTCCTCCTCCAGCTTACCTCTGATTTAGACTTCAACTGCTACGACGTTAAGTGGCCGATGTTGCTGCGTTTATACCTGTGCAGGTGCATTGCATGTGTTAATTACCTTTTGTTCATAAACATAAAATGCTGGCACTTTTTTCCCTCCTGGGTCCTACGCTCAGTGTTTTTAAGGCGTGAACACCTTTGTCCTGCTAGTTTTCTCGCTTCTTTGCAAATGCAGGGAAGGAAGGGTGTCTCTTTGGAGGTGCGCTTACCTTATGCCATTTTTCTATAACGAAGTAAGGCCTGCAGCTCCATCTGGTGGCAGATGGCTGCATAACATTTAGGACAAGCATTTACCAGCACTGGGTTTACTGAAACCTTAATAATTAGGCTTACCGACTAATAACAATAGCGACGACTAGTCAGCTAGTCGAGTAATCGCGCACATCCCTAGTTTGAATCCGGGATCTTTCTGTGTGGAGTTTAATCGTCCACAGGTGTGAATAGTTATCTTTGTTTGCCCTGCAAAAGGCTGGTGACCTGTCCAGGTTATACCCCGCCTCTCACCCTATGGCACATGGGATCGGCTCCAGCCCCATCCCCAAAACCCCCCCACCCCAAAACCTTAAAAGGATAAGTGGGAGAGAATGGATGGATGGATGGAAAAACAACACACAAAAAAAGGTGTGAGACCAGGAGACAGACCTGTCTGCACCTCCAGTAGTCAAGTCTACGAGCATATTACATCATTCCATGTCTGCCTTCCATTATCTCCTCTTGCTATTTTTTACCTTGTCATACACACACGAACTCACCAACACACGTTTGTTTCCCCACTTTTTTCTTTCTTTTATTGAGCTTTCTTTTTTGCACTGCCATTTTTTTTCTTTTTCCTCCTCCCAGTTTCTCTCTTTCAAACTGTCAGATAAGCTGAGCGTCGAGCTGCAGCTACACAGACTGCACTGTGTGTGCGGAGTGAGTGCACGGCTTTGATTTTTAAAGCGTTTGAAGATATATACTTATTTGTGTTGTGAATGTGTACATGTGCCTCTGATGAAGTCAGTACTTTGAAACATGTTACATATTTCACGACCATGACATCATCTTCCAGGCTTTCTCTTCTGTGTGTGCATGCATGATGCTGTGAGTCCAGTCCAAGCGAGGCCTTAACCGCCCTGTGATGTATAAGCAGAGGAGGCGGACACATCAGTGATGTCAATCAGCCAGAAAAACATCAACATCAGTGGGGTCTGAATTAGGATCCCAGCAGAAAACTCGCAGTTTCACACCAGGCCTCAGGGCTTCAAGCATTGTGCTCAAATGGCAGTGCTTTTGTTGCTTTCATGTTGTAGGAAAATCTCATTTAGGCTCATATTAAAACCCTTAATATTTATACAATCTTTTTTTTGGTCCTGTTAGTCATGTGGGTGCAATGAATAAAGAGTTTAGAAAAATAAATGTGTGTTATTAAACAGACTCTCTCTTTTTTTGGTCCTAATCTGAAACTGATCCATTAAACACTAATCATCATGGAACATGGCCTTAGCTGAAGGCTAGTAGTCTATATTAATCCACCAAGATACAAGACTATACACATATGTGTTAGACCAAGGATTTTTTGTTTCTTATAAAGTAGTTTTTCATCACACAAAATGTAAGTAGGATGGTTTACCAGCTGCATGGTCAGCAACTCATTGAGCGACTTCACATTCAGATTTAGTAGCAATACACCTCCAACACACAGATCTACATTTAGAGGATGTATGGGGTAGATAATGCCGTGTAATTTGGGGGATCTGATTACATATATGAGCTATACTTGCTCTGCCATTCGAATAGAATTTGTCATTTTCCAAAGACTATAATCGGAGTAGATAGTGTATTAAACTGATCATATTACATCTGGTCAAACAATTTTCCTCTATTCACATTTAGAACCATATCTCCAAAAAGAGGTGTGCACATAAATATGCTGAATCTGCACGTAAGTGACACATTTGGGAAGCTTTCTGGTTTCAATTCATCTTTTGTTTGTAGTCCAAGTTCTATTGAAAAATCAGGTGCAAGTAGAGAGCTAAAAGAGGGCCTGAGTTTGCCAAAAATGAACCTAGAGCAGGGATCCTCAAATTCAGGCCCTGAGGGCCGGTGTCCTGCAACTTTTAGATGTGTCTGTGCTTCAACACACCTGAGTCAAATATAGAAGTCAATAGCAGGACTCTGGAGAACCTGACTGCATACTGAGGAGCTAATTCAGCCATTTGATTCAGGTGTGTTGGATCAGGGACACATCTAAAAGCTGCAGGACACTGGTCCTCAAGGCCGAGATCTGAGGAACCCTGCCCTAGAGGCTAAGTTCTCAGGCTAGCCCTTGGGTTCCCAGACATTTACTTACATCATGGTCATGGAAACAGTCTGTCAGCTAAATGACCAAGGTGTTTGTAACTTGATTTGTAATCAGTATTTAATGTAAAAGAATAAACCATGCACCGAATCCTCATCAATATAAAAGAACTGCAGTAAACTATTCTCATCGAAGCTGCAGTTATTCCCATGTGACCATTTAGATTCAAAACTAATGCAAATGATTCACAACTGCTGCACTGGAAGTTATTTGTTTAAGTAAATTGTCACCCAGTGTAAAAGCGATAGCAGATTAGATCTACGCTGATCACACTGGACAATACCGAGCAGCATTTTTGTCCCGAGGCTGTACCCCAGGAGGCAAATGACAACAGTAATCTACAGTTAAATTTACTCCGGATAGCTTCATTTTTATAGTAGTTCCTGACAATGAGAGTGAGTGACAATATAAGAAACAAAGGTTAGAGCCCTTGGTTATTTGCCATAAAAAAAAAAAGACACGGATATGTCAACATTTGTGACAAGTGCAAAAAAAACCTTCTCTCAGTGAGTGTTTGTAACCTGAACCCAGGGTATCAAATACTGCCGTTTTGTAGCCACTGGCATCTCACAGATAGGCACAAGACATCGCTTTCTTGATGCACCAGGTGTGTGAAAATTTGTCTGTCATTCCCAGTTCGGTCACACTCGATTTACACCTGAAGGGAGTGTGGGACGTCTTGGGATTTGATTTATTTCTTCAGCTTTTTTTTTATTATTATTTTTTCAAGTGTATGAGTTTAGCTGCTCGCTGAAATAGAATTCTGAGCCACAGAATACAAGCGTGGTATCCTATAAAAAAGGTGGGGGGGGGGAGAAAGGCAAAATGGCAGGAGTTAATGGAGAGGAGTGGAGTTCCCATGAGTACTGGATGATGTAACGTTAACCAATCTTGGCTAACTTCAGATTTTCAAACAGCCAAACCTGAACATTTTATCGCAACGAAAATAAACGTGTGCTACGCTAGTAAAACAGTTGCTGCTGCAGATTGCTGATGTAACTTGTGGACAGCCATCCTTGAGTGACGTCTACTAGCATAATTTGCTATCTGTAATCCAAAATGTGCTTCAGGTTTACAAAGCTAACTTGCAAACAAACACAGAAGCACAGTGTTGCCAACTTCGCAACTTTGTTGCTAGATTTAGCAACTTTTCAGACCCCCTTAGCAACTAGCGACAAATTTTGCAACTTTTTGCGGTGACGTCGGCGACTTCTGGAGAGTTTTGAGGATAGACCGGAAATCTGAAATCCTGTGCTGTCGCTGTGTTTTGTATACTTACAGCTTGCGTACTGTGTCCCTTCGTATGTTTTGGCATCACCCAGACCACAAGAGTACCTGCACAAGAGAGCACGTCATACCTCAGCACCTCAACTCCATAGCCGAAGTTGGTCTGTTTTGGAAATCATGTGATCGTCATAGTGGAAGTGGGTCTTCTTTGTGTCCTTATTCCTCGTAATGCAGCTGGCGGATTTACTGAATCCCTTACCCTCCCCCCGGGCCTCGCTTTGACACAGAGGGTATAAAGATAAAGGAGGAGGGCTGAATATAGAGCTAGAGCTAGCAGTCGCACCCCACATGTTTTTGTTAAATTTGATATTCTAACATTAAATAACGCAGGACAAAATTGATTTATGTGGGTCTAGGCAAAGCTTTAACGTCATCAAGTTATTTCATAAAGTTCTTAGATCTAAACATATTCAGGGTGTTTTTCTTCTTCGCTTTTTGTCTCTTCAAAGATGCCATTCCTCTCTTCTACAGTCTCAATTGACCAATTATACAAATTCTGTGATGACATCATATTCTAGTGACTTTTAGGACAGCCAATAGCTACTTTCCTTACTGATTAGTTGGCAGCAGTGCAGGGGCACAAGTAAGAGTTAAAAAGGTCCCAATTCTTTCAACTCAGTTGAAGTGACAAGCAAAGCTGTTTTCTCAGGTCTTACAAACAATGAACCCTGAACGTGAGCGTAATTAGAAGCTAGCCAAAAGTTACCTAGCTAGTTGATGTCTAAAGATGATATTGTTAGAACTAAAGTATTCCTAAAAAGAAATTAAAATTTACAGTACTGCTATAAATTAGATGAAAAATGCAGGAGCAGTGAAGGTTTGGATGACTGGTAAAGTAAGGCTAATTGACATGTAATATTAAAACAATAGCACTGGCAATTCATACACAATTCACTGAGAAGTTTTTGGACGAGGGTCAAATAGTTCATGCTGTTTGCAGGGTCATTATCAGGGTTTAGAAATTAGTGAGGTCAAGAATTTTCTCTCTGAGTGTATAATTTTTAAGAAGCACCGGTTCACCAATGGCCAGTAGAAGGTATGAAGGGCATATTTCTAACAGTCCCAAAGTTTCAATACAATTAAAACCAGAAATTTTGAAAATGTAAAATATAAAACTTCATTTTGTACCACTTCCATCTTTTTCAGAAGTGTATATATAGAAATATAGAAGGTCACCATCCTGTGTATAAAACGATGAAATGATAAAAAAAGTATTTCTACGTTTTAAATAAAAAACAGCACAAGGGAAAACGTTACTGAGTGGCTCTGGCTCTATTGTGCCTTTGATTCACTCCTTGCACCTAAACCTAATCAGTTATCATTCCTCATTACCCCTTAAATACAACCCAAACAGAGGCACATTAGAGTAGACTTCATAGAAGTCCTGTAGTGTCTTTTCAAAGTTAAAGCCATCTACTGTATCACACACTGTTTTATGCCAATTATTACTGTCAGGTTTAGAAAAATAATTACCAAGGTCCAGACCTCATAGCAGGTTATGGTCGTGATTATGGTTTAGTCTGTGAGTTGCAGCATTAAGTAAGAAGACACTGAAAACAGATCAAATTACAGCAGAGGAACTGAACTGTAACATGAAGCTCCACAAAAACACGCTTAGTTATTAATATGTAACTGCAAGATTTGAATCCTTTAAAAAATATATCTCATCCTAAGCTTCATCCCTATAGCAACATCTTCATTGACTAGAGAGTGATGCATCTTTTCTGATGTGTTCATTCTTTTATTAATGTCCATCATACCCCAGGGCTCAGCTTAAAGGAAAGTTACAAAACTTTTAGCCGGAACATTTAGCCATGACTGTATGTAGTGCTACTGAAAAGCTGTTCTGGGCTAAAATGACAATTGAATAGTATTTAGGATCAGTATCTATTTAAATAACAATTAGGGACACAGAAAAGCCGAGAATCTCAGCCAGGGCAGTAGAGGTCGGCACAGTTATCCCAGAAACATTATCCAAAGCCTGATATCACTTAAAGAAAAACACTAGTTTCACTGTTACAAGATCCGAGCCAAGTCAGTCTCTGGGCTCAAACTCAGACCCATTTTTAACTGATTTATCCACAAACAAAGCCTCTCCAACAAAAGGTAAAAACACCGACATCTGACACGGGGCTTATTCACGACTGAAACATTTCTTTGAAATACAATATTAACTTTAAAAAAAAAAAATTAAAAATGCAAGCTTTTCTGTACTCAAAACTTTTCCGAGGAGAGACACAGATGAAACGGAAATCCTGTTTCCCCAAGCTTCTGTATCATTATAAAGGAAAATAACATATCATGGCCAAACATCCCCCTTCCACTAACCAAACCTGACACCGCATGCCATTGTACATTTTCGCCCACATCACCAGGGAGAAAACTCCCACTTTATTATATATCACTTAGTACAAGAGCCCTTTTATCTTGCTGCAGAAAATAACAAAAATAAAAATCCTTAAGGCTTTCCATCTATGTTGGCTTGTTGTTTTTATTATTTGCCCCCCCCCCCTTCCCACAATTGCTTCTAACTCTCACTCAAATGTCACCCAATCAAGTTCAGTTATTCACAGCTTTAAACGGAAAATCCCCTCCAGGGTTGTTTGTCTTTGTGATTCCAAAACTAGCAGCAGCCCAAGTTCAGAATTACAACCACCAGTGAACGCTTGGATGTTAATTAAAGAATGCAAATTTCATGTTTCTGGTCCAAGGCTGACACACACACACACACACACACACACACACACACACACACACACACACACACACACACACATTCAAGGCCCAGAGGTCCATGAGAGAGAGAACACACACACGCGTGCAAAACTATACACACAAAGTTTTAAAGGCTTATGTCCACACAAACACATGCACGCTCACACAAATACACAGACAACTGAAGGCCCTAATCAGTCTCTCTCATCCCCTTTGTTGTAAAAGATAGAGATAAGACAGTCAGCGAAGCAAATGACCTTATGGGGGGGAAACTCAGGAAGCTGATTATACAGAAGTTACATGTTCATAAATATGTTTACCAATATGCAAAGAGAAGACACAAAGTGGGTCAGAACTTTTTGGGAAAGTTTGGGAAGGGAAACATAGGCTGCATATGAATGCTAAGTTGGAGCAGGGACACCCACACAGAAAGGAAGATGAAATGCAATATGCATATGCAGTGAACTCTAGCTGCTGGATTCAGACAGTGATTCTGTTTCCTAAAAAAAACAGGAAACAAACTAGCTGAGCATTAGTTATGGTGATTTTTAATTGTGTACTGTCTGCATCAGAAGGCCCGACTTCCCCTGCAGCAATATGATCGCTGCATTATCGCATTGTTCCAGTGAACAGCTGCGACCGATTTGGCACCTACACCTATGTCTTCCTGTGTGGCTGTGAGCACGGAAGCCCCGCCCATATTTTCTTCAAATCTTATAAGCATGCAGTCCGAAGAAAGTTGGTTTGAGGGAGGGTGTTCTTAAAGGGGAAGGAGCTAAAATAAGAATAAGGTAAATGAGAACATTAAAGACAAAAATGAGTATAACCATAAAGAAATTTCTCCTCCTATCACTTCCCCATCTTCTGGAAAATATTCCATTCACCCTATACACCCTATAAAGCACCATACAGCACAGCACACTGATTGGACTAGGACCATGAGATAAATTTGAAGTCAGTAGTAGTGCCAGTATCTTAAGACCTTAAGATAGCTTAATATTTTTGTGCCTACATGTTTAAATATTCAGTGCCTCATTTAATGGTGAACCTGATATCATGACCCATTTTAGTTATATAAATATTTTATATTTATATATAAAGTGTAAGATAATGTTGAGTCCTGTCCTTTCCTAAATACTGTAAGTGATACAGCAAAGACATGAATGTTACATATGACAAAAGCACAGTAATCTATGCCAACAGGAAGCCACTTATCAGACCCGGTGTTTGAAGCCTTTAAAGGGACTGAGCATGCTCACTTACTCTTTCTTACACACTCATGCTTGCACACCTGACAGGGCTGAAATCACACGTCAGAAGCTCTTTGGAAAGTGCCCTGGCATGTGACGCACACGGAAAATAATGATGCAAAGCTCTCTCTGTGTGTGTGTGTGTGTGTGTGTGTGTGTGTGTGTGTGTGTGTGTGTGTGTGTGTGTGTGTGTGGCCAATCTAAAGCTGACATTCTCTGCCACTTAGTGTGAAAATTCCAGAGAAATGCGCGTGCCATTCTGACACATATTCCTGCTGATATGTGCGTGCGCTTCATGCATACTTGAAATATGCAAATAACTTATGGCGTTACTGATGCCAGCTACAGTGTTTAACAGGTGTCCTCACATACCTCGGCACTCGCCAGCAAGGCGAAACTCACCAGCGAAACTTGTGTGCATAGGAGTTAAACTTCCCGTATCTTTGCCAAGAATTTAGCAGCATATGCACAGAAATCATTCTTTGAATTTTACTCTGCAAACACCGACCATTATTGCTTTCTTTCTTCAGTCCGGCATCGAGTTGAATTCCAGTCAAAGCTCTGTGTGTGCGTTTGTGTCTGTGTCTGTGTGTTGGTTTTAGAGGAAATATTGCTTGGGATACTGAGAGATATTGCTGAGTTCTTGTAAGTATGCAAAGGCTCAGTTTTGCTGTGCTTACATTTTTTTTTTCTGGGGAAGTCATAGCAGACTATCTGCACAGCCTGTGGAGATATAGTTTCATTACACTTGCATAATGGGTAGAAATACATTTTCGTTCCTCTCCTCCTCTCTTTATGTATAGTAAGCATGCTATCAATCGTGCATGCACTTGGGAAAAAAAAATTGAATGAATAACTGCTGAGGTGCATGCATCTATACATGTTTACGGGGAGAAAAAAAAATGCATGTGCCCATAAGCGGGCAGAGCAAAACTTCAAGACAATGCTTTTAATTCAGCAATAAAACAAAACAAATTACCTCCACCACATTGACAAGCTAATGCGTCGTGTTTCACAGCTACGTGCCCCGCAGGCCAGAGTCACAACACAATGCGCATTTTTCTGCTGGATATACTGTATTCCTCTTTCAGAACACTTCAAACTTTGTAAAACACAGCGAGCCTGGTGGCACGATAGTTTAAAGCCGCAATCTCTACTCAGACAACAAAAACAAAATGATATAATAGCTCTTGTGGCTGAGAGCTAAAGGAGGGATGTGGCAGAGATGTCGCCTAAACTCCCCATCAGAGGCTGAATGGGATGTGACACAAAGAGCACAATATCTACATCTGCAGCATGTTGTTGTCTTTGTTTTCCAAAAGAAACTGAGAAATGTGCTAGGTTTTTGCTTGGGGGATAACTTGAGTGTTGCAATGGATATTGTAAACTCTTTTTATCTTCACAAAAGGGAAATTATCTCTTTTCTTGTTTAACTGTAAGCAGAATTCAGCAAACCTGAATTCATGTAAAGGTGTTAGGAGTAAAAAGTAAACAGTGTTTTTTTTTTCTTTCTTTTTGATGAAAATACTTCCAGTATCTTTATCAAAGAAAGACCAGCATAACTGTGGTGCTTTTTGGGTGCTAGCGAGTTGTATTTGTTGTGGGAATTCTGAGACCAGATTGGCCAGAATTAGAATTAATTGTTCAGGAGACGCTGCAGGTGCTGCAGTTCTGAAACAGAGACCAACATGTCTGCAATGCTGTTCCGTCCGCCTGTATCACATTACTCGTGGGGAGCTGTTAATGCCTGGCTGCGGCATGCTAGTCTGGTGGTGCGAGCTGTAATCTTTACAGGATTTTTCAGATAATGAGTCAGTTGGAAATACGTCGGACTAATGGAGTTTATTTGTTGTACATGATGATGAGTGTGATGAGACCTGTGGTTAAGGGGGAAAAAATCCAAATTTTTGTTATTTATCTGTTTTAAAAAAAGTGTGATTTCTGAGAATTGTTGCACCCCTGGGAGACCGAGATGAAAAAGATAAATGTGGATATGAGACACAGCATGCTTAAAGGCAGCCAAAAACACATTCAGAATCCCAACTGTGCGCAAAAACAGCCGATCAAGAACGAGCAGACTTTCCAGTATTCCCAGTGTTTCCCAACTTCTCTGCTTGCACACAAAACTATGTACTTTATCGATTACTTTCTGATGCATAAACTGCATTTAAAACATGCGATGCAGCTACATACACTAAGGGGGTGCAACCTGGCCAGTCAGCCAATGAAAACTGCCCCATTAGTGATGATGGCAACTTTTCTGTTTGTTTAGCCTGTGGTGATAATGCTGTGTGGATTCTATTTGATCTATGCTTGCTTTTTTTTTTTTTTAATCAGAATTGTAGAGTTAGTTATTTTTTGAGTCCATTGTAGACATGCATTGATTAGTGTGTGATTATGTCTTCTAACAGAGGCTAACAGCAGCAAAAGCAGCAGCACTTACATTCAGGATATCCCCCAACAACTCAGCTCAGTATCGCTGTCGCAGGTCAGAAGTGAGCTTCACTGATTCATGCTGGACTCCTTTCACAAAGTTTTACAGCCCCCTCCAGAGTAAATAGACGTGAACAGCAGAGATAAACAGCGGAACGACACTCACTACAGATGAACAGCAGCCAGAGTTGTTTGTACTACAGTGGGGGCACGTAAACTCAATTAACTGCAATCTGCAATCTACTGACATCTAGTGGTGAGATTTACACACTGTAACTTTAATCATTTATAAACGTGTTACAAGTGAGTACATATTTGCATTGTTACTAAACCACACATCGGCAAGTGTTTTCAGAAGCACAGGCAAGGCAGCCAGCGGCCTGGGGCCCCGGGCCAGTGGGAGGTCTCCGAGCCGTGACAAACTTCAAACCACGGCAGTGTGCAAAGTTAGAACTGACAGTCGGAGAGACCTGACCTCTCTAAGGAAGCCCCACCTGGCTCCGCTCACTCCCGTGGCAAGCGGAATATATTGTTTCTGTGTAAACAAGCCTGATGACGAGGAAATCCACTCACTGAAAATGAAGAGGAGTCATCCTGCTGGGAGTGAAAATATAAAGAAGGAAAAGAAGAACAAGCCGAGGCAGTGGTGAGTGGAGCCAATAATACAAATTAAATATAACGTTAATTAACTAAGCGCTGCTAGTCTAGAGACACTCGAATAATGTACGTTCCACCAGCATCGTGTCACTTCTTTTATTTACTTTGACGTCTAACATTAGTTAACTTAGCTGGCAGAGCAGCCTAGTGTGTTGTTCTCTGCTGGCCTTGATGATGAGTGCGCAACTTTTTGTTGGTGTCACATTATTTATAGCATAATGATGATGAACACTACTTGGAGGGGCTCGCAATTTTTGCCTAGGAAGACTGTGTGATTGTGTGAAGAAGACTAACTTCACTTTCTCCATACACCCCCACCTGCGTTTACTCTCCGGGCACATAAACAAAGTGGGAGTAGAAAGTTCTGCAGGGGATCTACTGACAGTGTTCCAATTTATCAAGCAGGAGAGGGTCAGTTCACTTCAATATTGACCAGCATTCTACCAGGAGCAGAGCAAGTTAGCCAATTAACAACAAGCAGATCTGATGAGGAAGTGTGAGGGGTGGAGTAATGTAGTAACAATGCATCTGTTTCACAGACTGTGTGGGGGTGCTGTACGTTGAGACGCAATTCAATTCAATTTTATTCATATAGCGCCAAATCACAACAAACAGTCGCCTCGAGGCGCTTTGTATTGTAAGGTAAAGACCCTGCAATAATTATAGAGAAACCCAACAATCAAAACGACCCCCTGTGATTAAGCACCTGGCGACAGTGACTCAAGTAGAGAGCAGGATTTATCCAGAGGAGAGTTGCATTACTATAAGCTACACAATCGCATAAACAGCTGACCCATAGGTTACATATTGTAATATTCAGATATTAACAGACTAAAGGCTCACTCACAGCTGCATTTTGATAGACATTTTAACATGGGATGCAATCGTTCTGATATAGCAGTGGAGAAAACCAGAAAATGACATTAAAGTCGCTTTGTTCGCGGGCACCACTGAGAAGATGTGTGGAGACGCTTTCAGTTCTCTGTGTAAAAATGTGGCGGAAACCCTGAAATTCCCCCCGTTAAGTTCAGTTCACTTAAGCCCCGCGCAGTTTCATAGAAATAAAAGTGTTAGTGAAGACCACCAATCTGTGGCGCATGGCTCTGAAGCTGCAGGGTAAGGTTTCAGTCAAGAGTTACAGGACAGAGTCAACGTTTCGGCACCGCGCTCCGTTTTGAGCCGCTCGCTCCGATAACATCTCCCACTCGTGTTCCAAATAAACACTCTTACTGGCAGCGATCACAGCCACACCCTTTTTTTTTTTTTTTAAATTCTGTAGCATTTAAACATTTTTCTCCCATAATTTTTGCACTCTGAAATAAAAACTCCTGCAAATAAGTCTTCACAACTTTCGGTCACCAAGCGGACACTGCACCTCTTTACAGTAGATCCTTTTAATGTTAAAAGTGGAACTGGCACAGATGGCGTCTCTGCCTGTAGGAGCACGATGACGTGACCTTTTTCAGGCCTCCAAAAGTAGTGAGACCTCATCAAATAGAATATACACTACATTATGACAGCTCTTCATCTGACAGTTTCATGCAGTTCTCTGTCCTAAATAAAAGTACGATTTTAAGTCATATTTTATAGTTTTACTCTTTTTTTTCTTTTTACTTTTAGTGCATAAATGCAAGTTTTATTTAAATGTCCTGCATCTCTCACACCCTTACTGTTCAAGCCTTTCATGCAAATAAAATAAAGATGCAAGTTTATTTTACAGCTTATTCGGTTTACAAAATGTCTTTACATACAATCACTTTCCAACCCATGCAACCAGCATCAAAACCACCACGAGACTGTGAAGCTCTTCAAGACCTAAAATTACACCTGCAGTCAAACATGGTCCTGATTATGTCCAATCATCCAGACCAGCCGTGGAGAAGAGTCACCACAACCAGCGCTGAGAGCAGTAGCGCGAAGGTGGCGGTACCCCGGCATTCCCTGTTGTCTTGGTGGTTGGAGAGTTTGCAGCCTTGACTGTGGATGCCGCGGACATCTCAGCTCTCAACACTGTGAATGCCTTGGCCGTGGGTGCCGTGAATGTTGTGGATGCCTCCGTTCTTGAGGCCATGACCATGGATTCTGTGGATACAGTGGACACCGTAGATGCCGTAGACACTGTCGATGCCATGGCTATCGATGCCCTGGTCGTCCTGCCTGAGGACGCCACGGCTCTCAATGCCTTGTGCACCTGAGACATGGAGATCTCAGAGGTCTTCCCCCCAGAACAACAGCGGGCTGAGGTGGAGAACCAGCAGCAGAACTACGAGGACGAGGCTCCTCTTCTTCATGTCAGTGATGGAGGCTCCTCTTCTTCATGTCAGTGATGGAGGCTCCTCTTCTTCATGTCAGTGATGGAGGCTCCTCTGGGAACACAGCAACAAGCAAAAGAACACATTTAGATTTCTCCCTGTGCACCTGTGGAGCACTTTCTGTGCTCCTGCCACGTATCTGTGAAGCAAGTTGGATCTCCACAGTGAGATGGCAACAAGCCTTTATCTTCAATATCATTTTGGGGGAAATGAGTAGTATAAATGGAGAATAATGATAGTGTTGGCCAAAAAAACAATATTTGTCATATGACATTCCAGTAGAATATGTTGATAATCCAGAATGCTGAGTTTATGGTCCACAACCACATGAATCCATCAGCAGATGGATGAAAGTTGGATCAAGTAGAGAAAGAGGTTGAAGTTCACCCTCTGCACAGGTTTGAAATTATCAGTGCACACGTGCAAGTGATCAGAATGAAACCTATTGGGAGGGATCTAAAAATCAGTCTCAATTACACACTTACTTTGATCCTAAAAGAGGGTGTGACCGATAAGATAATCATGCAGTTATTACAAAAATTGCCTGGCACACAATAAACCACTGTTGAACCACTTGATTGTGTTTTAAAGACAGCGTTCACTGTGCTCAGTTTGTGTGATGTACATTGCTGTGATGTACAGCTTTAACTGCTTATGCAACCAGGTTTGCAGGGAGGACTGGAGGCTATCCAAGCACTCATTGGCTGAAGCTCAAAGAACATCCTGGCACCCCGACTATGTTTTTGTTTTCTTTTTCTTTTTTTGATAGTATTAATATGTTCTCAGAGCTTTAGAAAGCATCTACAAAGATACTATGAAGAAAAAAAAACTTAACGTGCCAAAAATCCTTTCTGTAGTTTGTATAATTTGTAGTGATTATATATTTGTAGTGATTGTGAAAAGGATAAAAGAGGGTTTTTCCTGGGTCGGTTCTGGGTCGTAAGGTCTCTTGCACCATCTCCACCACACCTCACATAACTACTTCCTGTCAAAAGGTTCCATAATTACATGAGAAATGTGTCAGAAATAGTAAATCATTTACACATGACAGCAATCTTGAATAAACTGCTTGCACTGTACGGCTCGTTTCTCTGAAACAGTAAGGCGAAGAGCGCTCTGCCACAGCACTCCATGCCTGAAACAGCTCAATGGGCATGAAGGACAGGAGGCCAAATTTAACTGTCTATGAAGACAACATTTTGTGAATTTATGACCCTTGACCTTCACTGTGTGTCTCCAGGCGCGCGTGGGGGTTGGGGGGGGGTTGCTGCTTGCGGTGCAGTCTTGGATGCATGAAGGCGTTAATGACTCTTGACTCTACAGTTTGGCTTTGTCAACTCGGCCAGCTGTGCATTAATCTTCGTACTTCTATTTGCGCGTCCGAAGGGAGGGAGAATGGAGTCTGTGTCGATATCTTCAATCCTCGCCTGCTTAATTATAAATCTCCCCAACTGTCATGAGTGCCGTGCTCGTATCCCAAGAGTTTCTGTTAATGTTTCATGCCACTGTCTTGTCCCCCGAGCAAAATGGCAGACCAACAAATTAGGCCCTTCTGCAGACGGCCCTTTGAGGGGTTAGTGACGCTCTGCGGGTACAAGGGCTTGCTTTACCAGCATAAAAAACTGTTTTTATCCTTTTCCCAGAAGTGTTGCCTGCTCCCTGGGTAATTTGTTGAAGGTTTCCACAGATGTAACATTTAACTACATGAACTCAGTAAATAAAAGCAGTGAATAAAGCGTAGCTATCAATCACCTTGGATGCGACTGAGTGTTTCCGACAAAAAGCGGAGCAATTAAATTAAACCCACACACCTCCCAAACGTGCTCATTTGTAATGGATTATGCTCAGTGACGCCGTTTTGCAGGGGTCACCACAACTCTGCGACGCGTCTGCCCTTTACTGACTTCATGTTTTCGTGCAGATGAGTCATTTTAGAAGCATGATTAATTCATCCTCATCTATCCACTCACTATGGCACCGCATAGATTACTGAAACAGCAGGAGAGGTAGATGGAGGGGGGGTGAAGACAGTGAGAATGATGAGAGGGGGAAAAAAAATCAGAGAGGACGGGAGGGGAGCGAACAAACATATGACAGTGAGCAGCGGATGCAGAAACTTACCCACATACAAACAAACAGTTCTGCTTTACTTGGTTGTACTCTGCAAATCAATACTCCTCTTCTCTAAGCAAACCCAACTTCAGCAAATTCCCTGGGTAAACAGCGAGCTGGGCTGCACCAGGGTCCCATAAGAACAGATGCCACCGCGGTGACCCTGCAGAGTCCTTAACAGCACAAATTTGACCTTTAGCTTTCTTCAGAGAGCTGGCTGCTTCCCCCTTATCGGGCTGTCCAGGTGCCTCCCCTGCTTTCTCCTGTGTCAGGCAGCTATAGTGACCTTTATTTAAGCCAGCAGAGGGATATAGTCTTCTTGAGTCTTTAGGGGACTTGAGACGACTATCTTCATCCAGTGTTTCACATGGCCCCACACCAAAATGTTAAACTTTAAAGAGTTCTCACCAAGTCTGCAGGATGTCAAAATTATTTTGAAACATTAAATGGTTTCATTCTCAAGTTAAAGAGAAAGTGAACTGTGCATAATGTCCATGTGTGTGTATATATATATATATATATATATATATGTATATATATATATATATATATATATATATATATATATATATATATATATATATATATATATATATGGAAAGAATACTTCCAGTTTTTGGCAATTAATCATAAACAGCTTTGGTATTGTAATTTATTTTTGAATAAATTTGGGGATTTGCAACAAACAAATTAAGAGATAGAAGCTGAAACATCACTGCACCTTAAAACGCTGGATTCTGCACTTCTGATAACACAACCTGACAGTTTCCCCTTTTCTGCCATATTCATAGTTCCCATTTTATTATGCAAGATTTTCCTCATAACAAGTGTAGTCTGGGGACACCCAGCTGGTTAAAAATGCTGACCATGTAGTCTTTGTTTCCTCAGATCAGTTATGGCCATTGCACACCCTACTTTCTACTTTTTCACTAACTCATAGTTAATGAGTGAATTAAAAAAA
Source organism: Pterophyllum scalare (assembly GCA_024447675.2). Lineage (NCBI taxonomy): Eukaryota > Metazoa > Chordata > Actinopteri > Cichliformes > Cichlidae > Pterophyllum > Pterophyllum scalare. Next base: position 190,125 of record JAMQGT020014336.1, read on the forward strand.
GAAGCTGTGATGACTGAAGGGTTATTATTCAGACTATATCCACAGTAATAAGACGGGTAGGTCACCCCATAAATGCCTTGTGGTAACAAAACAGCCTTAATACATGCATGAATGCCCAGATGTGAGCACACACTCCTGAAATTGTCACATACTGCACACTCTCAGAAAAAAGATTCAGTAAAAGACTATCAAAGAAGTGTATATATATATATATATATATATATATATATATATATATATATATATATATATATATATATATAGTATCACATGCTCCCAAGCATTTGCCCTCCAGACTGAAGTAGTTCCAAGTTGGCTGCAGGTGCAGATGTGAGGTTTCTGTGTACAAAGTTGCACCTTTTATATTATTTTATCAAAGGATGAAGCTTGTCGGTGTGGCTCTATAGCGAAGTGGTTTACATAATCACTTGGCAAGCGATAGTTTGCTGGTTCAGGTCCAGCTGGAGACATAAATCCCCTTTGGGGTGTGTCAAGAAGTGCATCTGGTGTAAAACTCTGTCAGATCAAACATGTGGAACTACCCACTGTGCTGACCCCTTGTCAGAAGGGAGCAACTGAAATCAGGTAAGAAAAATGCCGCTACAATTTTAAGAGTTGTCTGCATGAGGTCCAGCACACAAGTGTTCAAATATGTAACCTGTGCATAGGGCGGTAGTGCCTTAGTGGTACATCAGCTTGTCATTGAAGCCGTACCCTCTAACAATACAACAGAGTACTTAATTTTCTTCAAGTGTATGTCCCAGTTTTTCAGGATCACAAGGACAATGTTCAAGGTTCACAATTTTTTTTTTATTCACCAGTCTTTTGCAGGTGCTGCATTATTTCTGCATCACCCATGTTTCAGTGGATGGAGGGTGATCCATAAGGTCAGGCGTGCAGCAGCAGAACAAGGGGAATGGCTTTTAAATGCGTTGATTAATCCCCCCGTGTGAGATATCGCCCCTTCCAATGGCATCGCTAACATGATCACTCATGAATGATATGGGGGGAGAGGATGCTTGATTGTGACTTTGTTCTCACTTGGCTTGATACGCATCACCGCCGATGGAATTAAGCAAATTAGGCATGAATTTTAGCAGAAAAATATTTTTAAAGGATTAACTGTGTAGAAGCTGTCTTGAACTCTATTTTTCAAAACTACTTAACACAAACGTAGCAGAGGGAGCAAAATATGCAGCGTGACACACAGTTTTGCGGTCAGTTATTATTTATATAGAAAAAGAGGGAGAAGAAGATGAAAGAAAAGAAGGCATCACAGTGTCACAATCCCTTCTTCAACCAATCTTTTTCATCCCAACCCCTAATGGACTAAACCAAGGCAGGCCAGGCATTTCCGTGCACCAGGAGGAGCCCATTCACACCAGTGGCCTGCTGGAGGTCATTTTTTAGGGCTCTGGCAGTGCTCGTCCGATTCCTCCTTGAACAAAGGAGCAGATACCGGTCCTGCTGATTGGTTAAGGACCTTCTACGTTCCTGTCCAGCTCTCCTGGAGTAACTGCCTGTCTCCTGAAATCTCCTCCACGCTCTTGAGACTGTGCTCGGAGACATGGCAAAACCTTCTGGCAATGGCAGGTAATTGATGTGCCATCCTGGAGGAGTTGGACTACCTGTGCAACCTCTGTAGGGACCAGGTATGGCCTCATGCTACCAGCAGTGACACTGACCCTAGCCAAATGCAAAATTAGTGAAAAAATAGTCAGAAAAGATGAACGGGGAAAAAATGTGAGTGGCCTCCACCTGTAAAACCATTCCTGTTTTGGGGGTTGTCTCATTGTTGCCCCTCTAGTGCACCTTCTGTTAAAAACAGCTGATCAACAACCCCCTCTGCTACTGAACTGGCCAGATCAGTATCCTGGAAGTATAACTGACTTGATGTTATACTCTGATTAATTTTTCAACACCAAATATATAGTCTATGTCTCACAACTCCACCCAAAGAGCTGTCCGCCTTATCTTGAAATCAAATACAAACTTGTCTTGTATCTTACTGTTTACTAGCAAGGCCGTTTCCCTGTTCTTTGTGTATGTGCATGCAATTCTGTCTGCTGAGTGAAATCAGCACTGACTTCACTCTGGGCATGCATACAGTACTTAACTGTTTTGTTTTGTTTTTTTCCTAACCTTCTTGTGGTTTCATCATTGTGTTAAAAAAAAAATCTCATTATGTTTTACAGTCCTACTGTTTTAATGTGAGAGGAGTTGTGATGCAAAACCCTCAAATGCTGGCTTCATCATATATGCTCACCACCTCCAGGTACGAAGAATTAATGAGCATTTCTGCGCTGCACCTGAGCATCATCATGCAGCCTGGTGGAGCGGCCAATTTTCCTCTAACTGGCACTGCCCTCCTAGTTATCTGCTAAACCCCCTAAGGCAGTGAAGGATTGTTTTCAGCAGTTAATTGACAATATCCTGGTGGTATTCCACATGCACACACATTTGTGGTGGAGGGTGTCTGTGCGAGCCATCCATGCAGGTTGCCACTTCATGCAGCCTTGTCATGCATTACACTATGACCTTCCTACCGAGGCATTTGTTTAAACTAAAGGTTGTGCCAGTCACCAGCACAGGAGTTAATTATACGCATTGCACGACTGTCTTTAGCTAGTTTTGGTGTGCAGTGGCACACGCACACAACCTGACAATGAGTCAGCCTCAACTGGCTGTTAACAAACGATGATGATGTTGAACATCTTATTCAAACTTCTCAAGAGTCAACATGAAAGAAAGTTTGCAGCAATAACCTTACATTATTTTAATGGCAATGGATTTTGCAACATGTAATAGAAGTTTGAGTCATAAACCCTGTGAGCATATGTTTAAAAAAGGGAATTAAGAGCTTTTCATGCAGCGGCAGCAGAGAGAATTGAGTTGAGAGAAAGGAGGAGAGGAAATAGCCCTGAACAAAATGGGCCCACCGTCTGGTTGTCGCTGTGTCTGTCTTTCAGTTTGTGGCGGACTGACAAAGAGCCTGAGGGGAAAGTGATTCTGTAGCTCTGACTTTGCCAACAGGCAACTAATCCCCACACAAAGCTCAGCTGACCTGAAGCTGCCTGTCTGCAGCATTCACAACTCAGACACCTAAATCCATATGCCCATTTTATGTCTTACACAAGCAAATACTCACCTACTCCCACAAGCAGCGCTCACCACCTTAATAAAATTGGATTGTATAGAAATAGCGGGTAATTTCTGGCACATTTCTTATCACGCTTTAAACTCGTCACCCTAACCTTGACCTTAACCCTAACATGACACAGAGAAAAAGGTGCATATTAGGGTTATATGGTATCTTTCATAAAGTGAACAGACTCAAGAAAACCAATGAATCCACTGGGAAACACACAAAATGGCTTGACTTCGTTATATTGCCCTGAAAGATATACAAACTCGTGTTTTTTTGAGCAAGCATTCATGCATGTCTTTTACAATTTTTTAAGGTAAAGGGAAATTTAATGAATACTAGGAATTTTTGCTGATTTCCAACTATATATTTTCGGTACTGGACTCTACTTGAGTAGCTATGCACGAGTCTGGCTCTTCAATAACCCTTTTGTTTTCTGATATCTGATACTGCACCTTGGTTCAGCCCCTCAGTTCATTCTCAGTTCATGCACAAACCGTTTGGCATCTATTTGGTTTTCTTTGATTCTACTGGTGTTTATTGGAGTGCATCGCGTCCTGGTGAACACAGAAATTAATTTACCAACTTTAATTTGCAACTTACCACATGCCATTCAGGACATGAGTCCCACTGGGGTAAAATCCCATTGTACCTACCCTACATTATGTTCCAATCAAATCAGTTTTTTTGATATAAACACTGGTGCAATCAGAAGTTCAGAAAACAGCTTTAAAAACCTGCATCCTAAAAGATGAGCCAACCTTAAGTGGACTATTCAGTCCAACTGAGGTCTAAAAATCCAAATTGGCAAGAACATCCACCACAAAAATACAATTTCTTAATCTTGGTTGGTTCATGACTGGTTAACAGCAGCCCTTAAAAGATGATAGTGTTGTAGGAGACTATGAACATTTAGTCAGAGGTCAGGAACTTTAAATTAAGATGCTTTATGTACCTCAGTTCTTAACTGAGAGTGCCATGGTATGCCAACAACTTGCATCTAATGATCTGACTCAATCAAGTACTGGCATGCACTTATATCTTGGTATATGTGGTAGGTGCTCACCTCGCAACCAGAGGGTCGTGAATTTGAGTCCCCATCTGAGCGTGTGCTGTCATTGTGTCCCTGGGCAAGACACTTAACCCACATTGCCTAAGTGTGAATGTGGTTGTGTGGTCGTAGGGGCCGTACGTGTGAATTGGCAGCCACGCTTCTGTCAGACCGCCCCAGGGCAGCTGTGCCTACATTAGTAGCTTACTACCACCAAGTATGATTGAGGTGTGAATGAATGGTGCACAGAATTGTAAAGCGCTTTGAGTACCGTGAAAAGTGCTGTATAAGTCTAAGGCATTGTTATTATTATTATTAAGTCAAGGTCATCCTACTAAATGGGTTAGAATATAAAAAGAAGAAAAAAGAAAAAAGAGGTCTTTACTCAAGCCCAAGTAAGAACCATTGGTACAAATTCCTCTGATAACACTGTATGAGAGGTTTTGACTGATAAAAATACAGGCTAAGTGGACTCTGGTATATCTGATGTTCTCAGCTTCATGGGAAGACTTTCATAATCTGCAATGATCACTTCCTTAGCCTGCCAGATCTGCCTTAGAAAAACACATTCAGGAATTTTAATGGTGGTTTCCCAGCTAAGGAATACCATACAGACTTTGCTGTGGTCTGACTTGAATCTGACTGGTTTTAATTATCACAAGACCCTGTAGCAGCTTCATTCAGTTATCTTCCTGCCTCTTTCCACTTCTCCTACCTATGCAGCTTGCTTGCGATCCACATTCCATTACATCTGACATTAAATCTCGGCAAATTATCCCATGCAGTCCTCTCTAAATCATCACCACCGTAATAATGCTGTTACCATTCACCTCACAAGCTGGGTGACTCTTCATTGGACTTAATTCCTCCTCAATGGGAAGAAAAAATAATTCTCAAACATTATTATCCTCTTCCCTCAGGTGACAAAGAATGTGAAGGAAAAAAAAAAGTTTCATTTCCATTTGGAATATGCTTGAAATTTCTGGCCTGGATCATAATCTTTGTGCAGAATCATTGTTGAAGGATATTCATACATACAGCTTGTGAAGAATTTTGTTGGCTGTTGCCGGATATAAAAAGACCCACAGGAACTGTCAAAGACCATTGTGCCCAGTGCACGGCATCGAGATAATAGATGACCAATCAAGCCAATTTAAACACACAAAGCTGAATTACAAAAAGCTTTATTTATGGCCAATAAGTTGAACTGAATTCAAATTTACCAACCAAAGCCTCCATATGCAAATGGATAGAGAGCTGGGTTTGACACTGTGTCAGCACTGTACTGTTAGAACTTTATCTTGCATCAGTACTTTCAGCAAATTCAGAATCACCAGTTAACCTAGTGAGCATGTCTTAGGACTGTGGGAGGAAGCTGGAGGAGGAATGAGGTGGAATACTAATCCCTGACCCTATCCTCTCAGAATACTGTTTTTTTATTTATTATTATTTTTTTTAGCATTTGAATATTATTTTACATATTCCCGGTTATCTAATCAATGCACATCCAAGACTGTTTATCTGGGTTTATTTGAACACTTTGACCTTTTAGAAATTTATAATTCCCATATATGAAACATTTTAACCTGTGCAGTATGTCCTTCTTAATTCTTAAAGCACTGACCCTGTTTATGAGGTCCGCAAAAATAACCCTAACCCTGGAACAACAACATACTATTTTAAACTCTGTGATATAATAGAGCAGAAACACACAAGTCCCGTTTAATCACACAACAAGAAAAAAACTACCTGGGCACAAACAAGTCAAAAACGCATATTCCACAGCACAGGAATCCCCTCAGGGAGTTGGTGTGCACATGGTGTTTTCCCTTCTCTCAATTATTGATTAGTTGTTTTCCTTCTGTTATGAGAGGCCACCCCATGTGAACAGAGAGAAAGTCCTGCTCATAAAAACTGCAGTAAGACTCTTTCTCTTCAACCAGGCTGCAATTTATTGACCTCAGCCGTCCCCCTAAACAGGACACTTGCTTTTCTTGGTACTGGCTCACCTTCTCGGTTGCTTATTCTCTCTACTCTCCATCGCCATCTCTTATTTATCTCATTTATTCTTCAAGTTTTTCTCTCACTTGCTGTTTTGTTTTTGTTGTTTTTTTAACCCTAGTCATATCTGTGGTCCAGGGTACCTTTACAAACTGAACTGCAGACTTTTTGCTCAGCGAAATCCTCCGCTAGCTGTCGGTTGTTACTGAATTATTAACAATCAGGTTGCAGTTAAAAAATGCTTGGACTGCAGCGTGACGCAAATTTGTGGCAGGATATAGAAAAGCAAACGGCTTGCGTTTGAAATGTGGCTACATTGTATAGTGCAATTAGCTTTAAATAGCTAACTAATATTAGCAACTAGCTAAATGTGTTTCTCTCATAGAGAGTTTAGAGAGCCCCTGAAGGTTTTTGTAACTGAAGACCATGACTCCTATTCATAAGCTGGACCTTGCATTGTAGTATTTTGACTCTGACCAGCTTTATTTTGTTTATGTGCTTTGATGTTAAATTTGGATTTTAACTTGTAACATTGTAATGGTGTCTCCAGGTCTCCCTTGAACAAAAAGATGTTAATCTCAAGGAGCCTCCTAGCAAAATAAAGTTTATATATATATATATATATATATATATATATATATATATATATATATATATATATATATGATGCATGTGTTATACTTTGCTTAACAGATCTCTAATAGATCTATAATCACCTTATCATTTTTTTGTGCTTGCCATTTCCAAATAGCAAAACGGTGGCCCTGAAAACTTTTTTGTGCAACAGGACAGTGTGTCCTGCTAAGGTGCCCTTTAGCAACCTAGAACAGGCTAACATAACAAACTCTCAGTTCCCCGAGCTTTGCATCGCTAAAACCTATTTGCCACTTTACCTAACGTGCTCCCACACCTTTCTTTGAGATTTGACAGCATTCATATTTAATTCTAAAACCTAAGAAACACTTAAGACCTGGCAATCAAATTCACATCCACTGGCGGAGCATCTCGGCTTCCCAGCCGCACGAGGATCTCAATTATGGCACGCTGGCTGTGGCACTCCCACTCCTGACGACTGAAGATAAAATGCAGTAATGGAAATGCCATCCTGTTACAGAAGCCAGGGCGCCGATGTCGACAAGAAAACAAAACAAAGTCAATATTGAAGAGGCAAAACAATGTGGAAATAGAAAATTGTCAAACGGCAGTCCGACTTGGCAGGAGGAAAACAATCTCAAATGGCATGCAAAACAATGTCAGCGATGGGCCCGTTGTTTTAGTTGTGTCTGAGGGCGCATGTGTGTGTTTGTTTGTGACCATGTGTGTGTTGAGAGGGGGCGAGAGAGGAAGTCGGTAAAAGGTAGAGCATGTTTCCCTCTGTGTAGCCTTTTGTCAAAGGCGGGATAAAGAAAGGTGGCATGTGCTATCTAAAAAGCTCCACATGCAATCCCAGCTTGCCCACCTGTTCTGCTCCTGCTTTGATTTCAGCTTAAGAGGGAAACAGAGAGCCTTTTCCCGAACAAGCTCAGCATCCAGACCCTGGTGGCGAGGTTCATAGAAACAAAGTGAAATTGCCCTGGTATGTTTTTTTTTTGTTGTTTTTTTTTGTCCTTCTAATATGTAGCAATTCAAACATACAGGTGCATTTAAAGCCTCGGAAAGATTCAAGAAGTTTACCGTCAAAGCATTTACAAACCACCTCTTTTTTGACCGTAATGTTAACATGCCTTGGGATTCTTTTCTCTGCATCTAAAGAGGAAGTTTGAGGTCGTTTGAGAGGGGTACACAGGAATCGTTCCGCTCCCTGAGGAGTTAAGCAAACTGTGAAAAAGATGAGACAGAGGAGGAGAGAACGAGTGAGTGATGTAGACAGAGACACAGTGTAAGAGAGGAAGGAGAAGAAGGAGAGATGGAGCACTTCAGGGCATACCCAACTTAGACATGGCCATCATAAATGATTAAAGGGCGATTTCCCATTCCGACAAGCCTACCAATCTTTGCACAGTGTAATGGAAGCCAAAGTGAAACGAGCACAGAGCACTGCATTTGCATCAAGCAATCACCAAAGAAATGTGTTTAAAGAATGCAGCAGGGGCAGGGAGGAAGAACGGTAGCACAGAGAGGGGCTTTAGTATTATGGTCTGTTTAAATGGAGGATATTACCTGTTTACCCAGCTGCCGAGGGCATCCAGCATTTTGTTTGAGGTCCTTCCACTAATAATCCTCCCACCGGTGGACAGTCTGGCAGTAGGGAAGGTTGTGATTCAGTCTTTATAATTCCATGATGCGATCTGTCGGGAGAGGACGGGCCGTGACCTCGGAGGCCGAAGTGGAAATTGCACCAGTAGCGCAGCGAAGAAGAAAGAAATGAATGATAGAGCTAGGCAGGAGATGGGACTCATCAAGTAATATGTAAAGCACAAAAACATGTACCTTGGTGGCGACATATATATACACTGCATGTTATCCAAGTACTTCATTTAATTTAAGAGATGAAGCAAAAGAAGTGGCACACATTTGATGCTAGATTAAGATTAAAAGGGGTAAAGGGGTGGAGGGGTTCTAGCTCGATGCTCCCACTGAGAACACTGTGGACTTGCTGCCCCAAGCAGACAAAGAAACAAACAAACAGATGCAGCAACTTTTGTGTACCAGTCTGAACCAAGTAAGCAGAGAATTAAGGTGACCTCACCTGTGGCTGCAAGCTGCAGGTAGTGACGGAAAGAAGGAGATTGCAGATAAAAAAAAAAAAATGTTCAAAATTAGCATCCTCCAAAGGGTATCCACCTTAGAGATGGAGGTGAGGAGCTTAGTCATTCAGGAGTGGCTCAGAGTAAAGCCCTTTGAGATGGTCCTGACTAGGATGTCTCCTTGATGTCTCCAAGGTGATGTGTTTTGTCTAAGTGGGAGAATTACCCGGGGCGGCCAGCTTGAGAGGTTATGTCTCCTGACTGGTTTCAGAATGTCTCAGTGTCCTCTTTAATAATTGGAGGCGGTAGCTGGGGAATCTGCACACCTCTACTTCGACTACTGCCCCCCCCCTTTGTGACCTGGACCAGATAAGGGGTACAAATGAATGGTGGATGGATTGTTTTTATAGAGGTGATGTCAGGAAAAGGAAACCATGAATGTAGGTAGATATTATTAACACCTTTTTCTTGATGTGTCATACATATACATCTTCAGTAGACATGGGGAAAAGTGTTGACAGGCCCAGATATATTTCCTGACACGTTGGGAAGTATTCAGGGAGTGATCTGAAGGTTGTAAACACCGTGTTTAGTCTTACATTTCAGGCGTAGCCCCGAGCAGCACTGGGCTGCGAAGCAATGGGTGTGCAACTCTGAGGCCACGGATGATGGATCATTTGAGTAATGGCATTGTTCACCAGTGGGTTTTTCCATACAAATGAAGAGTCAAATGAGTCAAACCTGAGCAGACTTTCAGTGATAAATAACATCACCCTGTGCCCCAAAGCCGGTGTGTTTAAAAAAAAATTAGATGCAATCCTGACACATTTTGCGAAGCACTATTTAATGGGATCTTTTACAAGACTAGCATTTCCAAAAGGATGAGAGTCGGAGAATAAATCAGCAACATGAAAAAGATTTGCAAATTCCCGGCTTGTGAGAACCCATTACGCGATCCTCTGTAGTTGTGCCACGGAGCACATGCTCCAAATGGTGTCAAGAAGCGCCTCATCTTGCTCATTTTGCATCTTCACGGGAGCAACGCAAGCATGTGATTTTCTAATGTTGTATTTCCTGCAGTTTGCAAGGCTGAGGGGCATGTAACATGTTTTGGCAGCTCATACACCACTGTGCTGATTGATGATACACCAGGCTTTGACTGCTCTCATAGAATGCCATGGTGCTGTAATACTCCTGACCTACAGACCACATCTGTTTGCTGTTAAATCCCTAAAGTGCATTGCTCAGTTCCCTCTCCATTTTTACATGGTCCACTCTGAAATGTCATTCTGTTTTGGCTCTTTTCTTTTCTTTTATTGTGAGATATCTGTGACTACAGCCTTTTTTTCTACTTTTCTAAATAAGACTATTACTCAACAGGCAATTTTTAGGACATTTTCAAAGAGAATTTCTTCGTGCGATTGCTGGAATTCAGTTAAATCCCGAAAAGGTCAGTCGTAAGTGGTTTAGTGCGCGTTCTTAACATAAAAACCTGGGAAAGAGTGGTGTGGCAGGATCTTATTCAGTGTAATCTTCTAAACAAGGCCATATATTTCAACACAAACATACGTAGTGGCATTCGGGCAAGAAGCTCAGTAACGCAAAAAAAAGAGCAGTAGACCAGGACATCGCTGTGTGCATCTTGTTTAGGTTCATTGCGTTTGTTATTTAATTTTTAGTGCCTGAAACCAGTGAGGGAAAACAAACAGAAAAACATTTGGTTAGATTTAGGAACAAATTCACATATGCCTCTGTACAATAGCAACCCAGCATGCTGAAAAACTGATGCTTAGTGCATTTAAATGTAATGCTAAGTGCCATATGTGACAGCTGAGGAGTGACAGACCCGTCGTGCAATGCAGTGAAAGGACACGTTGTGCATACTTGGGAGACGAGTTGTTTTTGACAAAGCAGCAGTACTCGCTGATGTTCCAGGAATAAGAAATGAGCAAACATGCGACTGAGTACGTGTAAAATAGTGGCACTGACTTCAGATCAGGCAGAACGCAGCACTGTGATCTTTCTGATAAAGCGCTCGATGGTGAAAGAGGAAATGTGTTCCTCTAAAAATGCCTTTAACACAAAATGTAAGCAATCTAGGTTTTGGCATTCCTGTGGAAAACTTGAATACTTACTGGGAGCTTCATTTTAAAGGAAAAAGACAGCAGGAGCAGCAGGTGAGTGATTAATGACTAACAGGTGTGCCCACCATGAAAATCTATTGCTGCAACTTCCTTCAGTAATCAGTCCCACAATAACAGACTATTTTTAGAATTGTTTTAGCAAGAAGATTATTTTTTATATGTACTTTGTGTTACAAAGTACACACAGTGCTACAATTACCCACATCTGGTGTTTGTCTGGCTTGATTAGACCAGTGGGAGCTAAACTCCCACATCCCAACTCCCAGGTTAGATGCCTAAAACATTTTTTATAACACTCTTTTCTTTTTGGGGTCTTTTTTGATTGATTTTGATTGTTTTTCTTGCTCTTAAACTAATGACTCGGGAGGATCTTATGACTCTTAGACAATGCAAATGTAACGTGTGTTTTACAAAGTGTTTAAATGTATTACATAAGAAGGAGTTATAACCCTACTTGAATAGCTTAATTATGCACAAGTTGCATAATCAAAAATATATTTAAAGTACCGCAAGTACTGTTATATATATAACTATACTTGCTATAATCTGATTCTAATGAATGTCACTTTTCAAAATCTTATAAATTATATTTTTTGAATCTTAATTATTGATCCATCGATGTGTGTATATATTTTTTAATGTTGCAGCTGTTGATGATTTTAATTACATTTATATTACTGGGTTAATATACAAATATATATAAAAAATGTACAAACCTAAAGCTTTAAAATGAATGGTAAGGAGGACGAAGTATAATATTTGCACCCAAACTATAGAGAAGCAAAAGCAGACAGCATCATAAGATAGAAACACTTTAATCAAGTGCAAGTTGATTGTTCTCAGTTGCATTCCTACTGGTCCTCTCATCTAATAGTGCTGCGCACTGTAAGATTAACAGAACTCCAATCATTCCCCTTGCAATGCCTTTAAGGTCCAGATTATCCTCAGGTGAGGCTTTTTTTTCCCATTTATTACCTGAGTCATATGCCACCCAGTTCTTAGCCTGATCCAGTTAAACTACCTTTCCTTTAAATTCCTAAACTTCACAGAATATGCAATTCTTTGTGTCAAATATGTAACAGGTAATGGGATAATACTTTTTTTTCTTTTCTGGTAGCAAATTAAAAGAAAAAAAAACTGAAACACTGGGATTTTGCTGTGTTTAAGGTTGTGGCCAAAAACAAACAAACAAATCCATCCATCCATTCCTTTCCGCTTATTCCGTTCAGGGTTGTGGGGGGTGGAGCCTATCCCAGCTGTCATAGGGCGAGAGGCAGGATACACCCTGTACATGTTGCAGGGCCAACACCTTTTAATATTTAAATAGCAGAAATGTTACTCTATGCAAAACTATAGAGATAAACCTTTTGTAGATATTCAAATTAAACGTCTTTTTTTTTTTCAAAACACACCATCTTGATGTAACTGAGATTTTGTTTCCTAATCAGATGATTTTTCCGAAGGTAATAACTATCCTGCATCTATTATTACTGCCAACTAATCTAGCCATTTTATTATTAAAACGCCTAACCATAACCATCCTCGGTTCAAAGGCAGCCTGCACTGCTCCTAATAATCTGGAACATATCTTTCCAATCACATGCTTGGATAACGAAGATGGAGATATCATTTTTCCATAGCAGAAAGAGGGATTATAGCAAATAGGGTTTAAAACAAGTCTAAAATGAAATGACGTATGAGCAAAAATTGTAACTACTAATCCAGTGTACTGTATAGAACCTTGAAGTTAGAGATTCAGAATGCCCTATTTGGAAAACTGTACGATATGAACGTGGACAGTGGGTAATATAGAAATAGAGAGCTGTAAATGACAAGTGTCAGCCAATGCATTGCTATCAGCTCCCCAGTTCAACCGCCTGCTACACTGGTGAGCTGGAGGGAGCCACTGAGATCGCTTCTACTTGCGAAACCTAAAAATTGCTCGAGATGAGACTCAAATTACAGACTCTATTTGGAAAATTAGTGTGAATTCTCTGCTCCTTTCAAGCTGAAAAACTCAGATATCTTCTTTCAGATAGTAGCAACAAATGACCTGTTTGTGTTAACAAGTCCTCCAGACTAAATCGAGTAGGGGCATCGCAGGACGACCCCCCCAATAAGGCTTAAAGGCCTTGCCATTTACCCTCAGCTCTGTCTTCTATAAAGCTGCAAATGCCACCCTTAATGCATCTTATAGCACACAATTAGGTTGAGTTCATGGATGGAAAAAATAAATAAGATAAAGTATCCAGCCCCTTCATCCTCTAACTCATGTGGAGGAGGATGAGCCATAAAAGCAAAAAATATGGTAAATCATTCTCTAATAGACGGAACAAAAAGCCGGCAGGTCAATTGTGCCGCCACTTGCACCATTCACTATAATATAAAAGAGACACACTTGTAATGGAACACGTTTGCGTGTGTGCTTGCGATAGCACATATTGTGCTGTATTATATGTGTGTGGAAACATTGCAGCTTAGATATTGCCTTTTTGTTTAGAGGCTAAATTTAGCGCAAGGTGTCCCTCTACCCTCCTTTAATATAAGCGCTCAGAGACAAACCCCTAATAAGGATCTGTCTCCGTGATCCAAGTGTGTGTGTGTGTGTGTGTGTGTGTGTGTGTGTGTGTGTGTGTGGGCCCACGCCTAAGAGTTTAGCACATGTAGTGTGCGCCCGAAACTCTGTATCTGTTTGAGCACGTGTGTTAGCACAGAGCGAGGGCACTAACCTGAGGCTGATTCATATTGTCCTGTTAAGCTAGTGGCTCTACTCATAATGCTGAAACGAGACAGATTTGTCATAATAGGGATGAACCAGACAGCCCAGACCATATCACAAGAATGGCCAGCTGGCGTCCACAAAATAATAAAGTACCTGAGAGACTGTGACTTCTTTTATCTGCTTTTTTCGCCCCCTTTCTTTTCTTTACTATCCCACTAATGGCAGTCCCTGTGTTCATGTGTGTCTGCCTCCCTCACTGTCTTATTTTCTGCCTCTCCTCACTGTCCTTTACTCTCTTTCTCAGTGTTCGCTGTCAACTTTCTTTTTTTCCTTTCTGTCCTCAACCTGCCCCACTAACTCTCCCCATCTCTTTCTCTCTTTTCCTCCATCTCCCACTTGCTCTGCCTCTTTCTCATGGGGAACAGTATATATCACAGCCCCGCTCAGAGCCCTGCTCCGCTAGTTGCCACGGCAACCGACCTCATCACAGCATCTACTCCCTCACTACCCCCCCCCATCTCTTTCTCTCCCTTGTTCTCCATCTCTCTTTCCCGCCCTCTCTCCCCCTCTGTCTTTCCCTCTATCACCTCCTCTGAGTCTTGCTGTCCTTTGCAGGGGGGCTCTTTAAATCGTAAGTGGGCTGGCTGGCCCCTCTGTGAGCGGAGCAGCAAGGTGAATCATTGGTAAAACAGAGGCGTTGACCCCAGACATTGTCTTTCAAAGACACATTTTTCCTCCCTGAGATGGTTTACATATGTAGTCTGAGAACCAGGTGATTCTGAGAGCTCATGTATCATTTGCTCTGGCAGAATGTGTCATCTGGCCCCCTCCCGCTCTGGCAGATTTCCACCTGGCCTTACCCGTGCCCGGCCAATCACAATCATTTATCTAATGGGGCGGGATTGATATGATGACTGGCATCTCTGCACAGTGTAGTCTGGTTATATATATATATATATATATTTTTTTTTACCACCAATCAATGCTATATCTCATGTTTCATTACTTCTGTTGCCGTTAGGTCCAGAGACAGTTTTGGTCCGCTCCCGTTGATAAACCCCCTGGAAATCAAAACTGAACTGAGGCCTTCCAGACTAATTTGCATTTGTGCATTTGTCTACACATGCCAGGCTATTAAATATGGGCTGGTATAAAGACAAATATTTTTCAGTCTGCATAAATAACTGAACAGCAGGCAAAACTATTTGGACAGGCAGACATCGCACCCATATGTGATCCCATTTCAAAAGCATAGGAATTAAAGGGGCACTCAGTTGTATAATTGTCTTCAGTGGAAGGCGAGGTTTGTTGAGTCTTTTTTTAATATGGATATAAATATAAACCTTGACTGATGTTTCAAAATGCTAATACTCAAAGACTGACTTTGTGTACTGTGAGAGGACTAACAGTTCTCATTAAGAATTACAAGCAAACTCGGTCTTTTAGCAGACAACATTCTGGTTCAGTCAGCCCACTCCCATTAACCCCTTTCCCAAGTGTTTTCAGCAACAACAAAAAACGCCATGGTAAACCTACCATATGCTGCCAAATGGCAAACAGTAGTTGGAAGTAAATTTAATCAGAGACAGCACTTCGGATATTTGCTGATGTGTTTGCTAGATTTGTACAGACAACTATTAACTTTTACACTCTCCAGACAGCCTAATACGGTGGCCTTGTTTGCTCTATGGCTCGTTTAGCTGCCAAGGTGTTTGAGAAAAATCTATTCTTATTGCTTTAATATGATTCTAAAACATCTTGCACTCCTGAGGGAGATGGCTTCCCAAAGATGCTGCTGTAGCAAAGACTGCTGCCATTCAGTCATAAGAGCATTAGTGAGGTTAAGCAATAAAGTATGGCTTACAGTCAATGTTCCGGTGCTCAGTACATTCCAAAAGTTGAATGGAATTGATGTCAGTGCTCTGTACCTTTAAATAATAGTAATAATAATGAAAATAGAAACAAACCAAAACACACAAAAAGACGGAAAACATGTGGACCTTGGGCACTGTCCTCTTGAAATGAGAAAGTACTTTCTCCAAACTGTTGGCGACAAGTTGTCTATCGGTCACTTATCACAATGAATGGCCACAAGTTTGTTGTCACAGTATGCTCTAGTAGATATATAGCATTCTGACGAGAGCGCAGGACAAAGAGAGATGATAGTCAGAAAGTGAAGTTGGGGTTGATAGATATGGGTATGAGGACAAGCAGGTGCATATATAGCAGCGGCATTCCATCAGGGAAAGCAAGGCAAGCAGTGCTTGTCTATTGAAATCTTAGCTCATTCCTGTTTCCATCCTTTCCATCACTGCCATCTTGTGGCCATGGTTGGGTGTTGTCTCTGGAAGCAGAATTAACACAGCTTGACAACAGAGCCACTGAAATCTGCACAGAATAGACATTTTCATAGGCTTGTCCATGTCCCATTAACATTGGCTGGAGCTTTTCAAGCTGAGAGGCCAGTTGTTTATGCATTTTGCTTAAACAACTGGTCTTTCACAGGACATGTGCAATTTTGTCAAACTGCTGCTACAAACTGTATCATCGTAACACATGTGTTTTCGCTTGCTAACCACCTATGGGCAGGGAAGCTGGAGTACGGGGAGAGGATGCAAACTTCAACACGGAAAGGCACCGTTAGATAGTGGATTCAAACCCAGGACCTTGCTATGAGACAGCATGCTGCCCAGAGCCAGTTTTTAAAATATAAATAAACATATATCCATCCATCCTCTTCCAGTTATCCTTTTCAGGGTCGCAGGGGGGCTGGAGCCTATCCGCTGTCATGGGGCAAGAGGCAGGGTACACCCTGTACAGGTTGTCAGCCTGTCGCAGGGCTAACACAGAGAGAGTCAGACAACAATTCACACTCACATTCACACCTATGGGCAATTTAGAGTGACCAATTAACCTAATCCCACTAACTGTATGTCTTTGAGGAAGGAAACCGGAGTACCCGGAGAAAACCCACACAAACTCGGGAAGAAGATGAAAACCCCACACAGAAAGGCCCGGACCAAGGTAGATTCGAACCCAGACCTTCTTGCTTTGAGGCTGTGCTAACCACTGCACCACCATAAACATCACTCCTAAGGAATTTATGGTTTTGTACATCTAAATTTGTTTTCATTTGTTGCATGGTGAACTTAACTTTTACAGTTCTGTCAGAATCATAGATACAAGAATGCTACCATGAGTATATGAAGTCCGATCTGTAGGATAAATGGGGTGAGTTTGAATACGCTGGGGGGGGGTCTTTTTTTTTTCTTAAATAAACTAAACTTCATTTAATTTATTTAATTTTATTCTGATCAGTGAAGAGACAGTAGGAAACAATTGTTGAAAGCAAAATTTCTCTTACTAGAAAGTCTAATAATGACTTCCAGGTGATGTTTAGGAAGTACCTCAAACTGGCATCATGGTAATGTCCACCGCATCGGTTCAACTTTGACTTTGTAACAATTTTATTTATTTAATTATTTCAGCTGTGATTAGACATTGAGTTAAGACCACCAGCTGACATTCAACATCAAAATGTTTGCTGGGTATTTTCAAATACATATAGAAAGAACACGTTCATTGATTTTTCACTTACTTTTCTTGTTCTTGTGTTTCCGTCGATACGATACCAGTTCTTCACCTTGTGCACACATATACATGCCCACACACGTCCACTCAACCTTCATTAATGGAGGATTCAGTCATATTTCAGAGGGCGACAAGGGCAGGGGAGCCTTTTTTTCCTGCTGCGGGAATTTATGTGCTATCATTATTTAACCTAATTGCACTGGAGACAAGTGGAGGGCAGCATGCTTTCTCAGAGTGACGAGTACCAGAAAACATTAATCATATGTTTGCACTCGTGCCATGCACACATACATTCACCATATGCACTTCATGCAATGTGCAATATGCATATGCCCAAGACATACAAAAGATGCCCTAAGTAAAGCATGGCAATAGAATGGATTAGACACACACATCTCAGTCATACATTTCCACATAAAGATATTATACATCAAGACAATATCCAGACGTGCTAGCCAGAATTCTCAATCTCTTCTCACACCTGTCTTTATCCTGTTTCAGACTACTCACAAACAAACACATACATGCACACACAGACATACACACTCCTTACCATGCAGAGCGACAAGACAGTTGTCCTCCATCTGTCAATGTTATTCATGAGGAAACAGAGATTCATGAGTGATGAGTTCTACAGAAATGGCCCAGCCAAAACCTCTGGGTAATTCACCCAGCCCGTTTATATATTTTAAAAAAGTAAATAAATATACAGATAATAAGTCACAACCAAACATTCGAGGCATAAAATTAATGGCAAATTATTGTATATGAACTTCGAGGCTTGGTACTTCATGCTTGCACCTTTATGGAACTGAGTTTCCTTGATGCACAGTGCAGATTTATTTGGAAGAAGAGCAAAAACATGGATTCTGAAATTGTAAGAATCTGTATATAAATTTTAGACTTTACAAAATTATACAAGTAGACAAACTACAGGAGACTGTAATTATTGACTCTCTCAGCAGTGTGTTCACCAAGTCAATGAGATCCGTGAGATAAGCGAGTGCAGGCTGACCTCCCTGGTTCAGCATGGCCCTACACTACTCTATTGGTAGTTCTGTTTTCAACAGAACTTCCTGTACATTGTGCCAATGAAGAGTTTCGGTGGTATAGAGGAATGCCTGTATGCGGATTTGTAATCGAAGAGAAGGGAATTAAATTCCAAGGTCATGGTTCCTAGTTCGGTTACAGGGATTTGAGTTGCTTTGCAGGTTTTGAATTCTTTTTTTTCTGCTAAATTTCATTGCCGTTATACTTTTTGATGGGTTGGGTTGGGGATTTCATGTTTTGATTTCTTTACCATTCCATGTCGTGACTCTTGATGCCTGTGATGTTGAGTCCTTAATTGCTGTTTATCTTTACTGCTGTTACTATGATGACCTTTAGTTTTATGATATTTGCTGTTTTTACTGTTTTGGACTTCCAGTGATAGTGCAGTTTTATGATATCTTATGTTCTGGTTCATGATTTCAGTATTATTTGTAGTACCAGTAGTAGTAGTAGTAGTAGTATCAGTTTTCTCTGTGTTTCTGTTTGTGCCTCCCTCTTTCCTTTGGTCACTTCCCTTTTTACTTTGGTTGTGTTCTTTTGTGTTCTGTGTTAGTGTAGCTGCTTGTGTGTCTCCACCTGATTGTCTTCACCTGTGTGGGTATCACCCATGTCTCTTTCCCCTCCTGTTTTTCAAACATTTAAACATTAACGGTTACTGTCCCCCAGCCTGATGTGGAAATAGCTTTAGTTTGTCATCGGGTCAGTGAAATTAATTTTATTGATTCAACGAGTATTCTCGGTGTGTGTTCTGTGCTCTAGTAGCTGCAATTCCAGAAGTGTAAGAGAGACTTGGCAGCAGATTAGAATGAACAACATTTTATACATGTTTAAATCATCAAATTAATACATGCACATTCAGGTTTGAGGGATCTTCAAGGACTGGTGACACTATTTTCCCAGAGATTTGATTGGTCATGAGACAGAGATTTCACACCTTTGGATCTCTAGTCTGTGACCTAACCTGGTCACAGGTTAGGTCCCCGATAAGAAGTAAGCCACCTCCATAGTACAAAAAACCCAGGGTTAACCCTGGAAGTTACCTGGATAAGCCAAAATCCTGCTTCTTAGTACAGACCTCAGGTCCTCTCCACATTCAGCACTGACAGTGAGAAGTAGACAGATACGGAGCTCGATAAAGTGTCAGGTTTTAACGTGAGAATATTAGATCAGTGGATGTTGATAAAAATGCTTTTTTTCTAGTTGAAAAAGAACATATTGGTTACATCTTTTGAATGATGGTGAAATTAAATGTATCAGGGTCACTGCGTTCTCGGGTCACAGCAGTTACATTATTATAACCAAAAGAAATGAACACAGTGAAGATATTCTCATCACATTGATAATATCTCTGAAGTGGTAATCAAATATAAAAATCGCAGATGCAGTAGTTTTGTGACTATGTGGTCACTGGCTACATCCTATAATAATCACTGTGTAAACACAGCAATTGTGCATTCTAATAATGATAATGTAAGGGAGATTTCTATAAAGTGCTGCCATCACTCTCACAATCCCAGTGTGACTTTGTTTAAGTGGGAACATGATTGTTGAGTGCAATGGCACGTGGAAAGCTGCCATGTATCTGCCAATCACACTCTTGCTCTCTCACCCTCCGACGCCGTCACCCGGCACCTCGCTCTCCGCTTGCAACCTGGACGCTGTCACTGCACAGACGTCAGACACAGTTGTGATATCATCATTAAAAGTTACTGCTTTGATTTCGTCTTTATTTATTTACTTATTTATTTTTGTGATGCACACACACACATGCGCACCGAGCATCACGCCTTCCCTGTGCTTGTGAGTAAGCAGGGAATGGGAAGAGGAGAGGTTCTCGGGTTGGGTGGGTGGGTGGGTGGGTGGGGTTGTGAGACAAGTGCAATTACACTTGCTGTGCTTCTGGCCCAGATCATGATGCCGGGGAATGATAAGAGGCAACAGCACTCGCACAAAACACACACATAAGCGTATACACACACACACACACACACACACACACACATAGAAAATACCCCCAGCTATGATGAATGTCCAGATGCAGACCTACTCCAAGCAGAAAATAGATGACTTCCCTTCCACTCAGCCAAATGGCATATGCATCTTAGATCGTTCCAGGACATGTGTCACATGATCTCATACCTGGAACTTTATAGGAGGTACAACTGATAACGCAGCCTAAGGATGCAGATGATAGAATAAAGTGTCATAGATAGACAAGACAGTTTAATTGTCCTTAAGCTCTTTCAGCTCGGGTGGATTTTTCAGTATGAGAGGAATGCTCATGTCGACATTTTAAAATGGTTTTGGTAAGCAGCCTTGTGAAGGTCAGGAGCTGAGGGCTTTTTACCAATTACACCGCTGTTTCCAAAATAGTGGTAAACTGCAAAATGTAAATAACTTAAAGCTCAATAGTAATGGAAAAGTTACAAAGAAATTCTATTAAATTTTGAGACAGAGTAATGTGATTTTCTTTGTGTTCATTTTAAGCTTCATTTTGAACATTAGCATGTTTACCACGGGCGGATACGTGGCCTCTCTTATTTTAACAGTGCTCTAAGCTTGGCTTTGAACGTTTTCCCCCACTTGCTTAACACAGAAATTCAGATCCTCAGCCACCTTTGAAAGGTGAAAGGTATGGACTCTATGCAGCCCTCACCTGGACTGGAATTTTACTATAGAGTCATGCTGTGTTAATATGCACAGAATATGGTTTAGCATTATCTCATTGTAAATAAGCAAGAGCTTACCTTAGGGGTCATTCACAATTATCAACATTTTCCAAAGCGTACAAAGAGTACTCTTTATCAGACCCCATCACCAAAAGTGTACAAAGAAAATGTTGATCTTTTTTTCATGACATTTAATTTCACCTGGTTCTTTGGTATTTTAATGTAACAGGAAGTATTCAAAACACATCCTTGGTATCAAATATACTCTTTCATATGTATTAAAACATTGTATTGTTGCACTAATAAAAATCCATCCATCCATTCTCTTCTGCTTATGCTGTACAGGGTCGCAGGAGGGCTGGAGCCTATAACATCATAGGGCAAGAGGCAGGGTTCACCCTGTAATTAAGAGATATACCTATATATTAGAATTTATAGGGTGCAATAAACTTATTTGAATTTTAATGTGAATGTGTACTGCACTGCATGTATGCAAAATGTACACGCCGCCACACTGTACAAAGCGGCAGTGGAGCGATTTGTCATCTGTCTTGTGGCAAAAAGTGATTTCCGGTATTTGCCTGAAAAATTATTGTTGGTATTTATATTGCTGTAAATGAATTGTGGACCTATAATCTGTCAAGCATATCTCAAACATTATCTCTTATAAATAATATGAATTCACTTTGAGTCATAAAGAACATTCCAGTGTTGCCAACTTAGTGACTTTCTCACCAGGCCTTTTCAGACAAAACTAGTCATTTCTTCTTTTTTATATGTAAGCCCTTCATAAATCCCGAGCACCACCGTCTATTTATGGATACAAGCAAACATAATACATTTATAAAATCACTCGCTCGGACCTCTCTTTGGCACAGAGGCTGGATTTTCTAACTACTTGAAAAACGTGACATTGGATGTTGAATTTCCTCACGATGAATGAATACCTGCACTCCTGGAATGACATTATTTGCACAGATTATATTTTTTTCTCTAATAAATATAGTCATTCGTGAGAAAAAAACGTATATTTACTTAATTAATTTTGAGATTTTCCACTTGCTTCTTTTCTTTAAGCATTGCACAGCTTTTCGAGGCTTTTGCCACTGTCCCACTGTTTTTGAAATGTATTACTGAGCACCTTGGTGCATCACTTCAGCTGCTTGTTAAAGCAAAAATCTAATCAGCCAACCATATGACTGAACCTCAGTAATTTTAGGCATGTAGACCTGGTCAAATGAGCTGCTGAAATTCAAACTAAGTATCAGAACGAGAATGAAATGTGATTGGGACTTTGAACGCAGCATGGTTATTGGTGCCAGATGGTATGGTCTGAGTATTTCAGAAACTGCTGATCTTCTGGGATTTCCCCACACAACCATCTCTAGGGTTTACAGAGAATGAGAAAGCTGAAAATATCTAGGGAGCTGCAGTTCTCTGGGTGAAAATGCCTCGTTGATGCCAGAGGTCAGAGGAGAATGGCCAGACGTTGAGCTGATAGGAGTAACTCAATAACCACTCTATACAATGCACTGAACCTTGAAAAAGATGGACTACGGCAGCAGAAGACCACACAGGGTGTGACTCATGTCAGCTAAGAGCAAGGAACTGATGCTACAGTTTTCAAGAGTTTACCGAAATTCGACAACAGAAGATTTAAAAAAAAACATTGCCTGCTCTCTTAAGTCTAGATTTCTGCTGCAGCATTCGGGTGGTAGGGTCTGAATTTGGTGTAAACAGCATGAAAACATTGACCCATCCATTTTATCAACATTGCAGGTTGCTAGTGGTGGTGCAATGTTGTGAGGGATATTTTTTGGTATACTTTTGGCTCCTTAGTACCAAATGAACATCATTTAAACAATGCAGCCTATCTTAGCATTTCCTCCAGACACCAAATCTCAGCGTGAGAGATTAGTTTTAGGATGTGATGGAAGATGAGATTTGCCTCATGAATGTGCAGCCAACAAATGTGCAACAACTGCATGATGCTATCATATCACTATGGACCAAAATAGAATGTTTACAGCATCTTGCTGAATCTATGTCATGATGAATTAAAGCAGTTCTGAAGGTTAAATGGGCTCCAACCCACAGTGGAGGTGAACTTAATAAAGTGTGAGCACAGTGAGCATGAGTCTTTGTACTATTTTCAGTAAAACTAAAGAAAAGCTGGTTCAGAGGGAGTGCAGTCCAGGTTATTTTGTTGAAATGGGTAGATTGTGGGTTGCAGCTTTCTCATTCTTGAGAGTAAGTGATTGAAGTTCTGTGTCTCAGAAAATCAAAAGCTACAATGAAAACAAAATGAAAATATTGTACCTTTTCAGGTATCCATGAGTTTTAGAGCAGCTGAGTGATGACAGTTTGTAAAAGTATAAACCTTTTGCCTAGCTTTCTCTTTTTAAGATCTGAACATGACAAGTTTAACTTGTTGTAGTTGATTTTAACCCCAATGTAAACTGTTAATGGACAATAAGCAGAAAACTCCCTTGACATTGCTAATTTTTAAGCAAGTGCAACATCAGGTCAATGTAAAATTACCATGTAGTGTATACTGCTATATACCAATCAAGCATAACTTTATGACCTCTGACTGGTGAAGTGGATCTCTTCATCATAGCACCTGTTGGGATATATTATGAAGCAAGTTTCTGTCCTTAAAGTTGATGTGTTAGAAGCAGGATAAAAGTAAAGATTTGAGCAAGTTTGACAAGGGCCACATTGCAATGGCTAGAAGATTGGGTCAGAGCAAAACTCTCCAAAACTCAAGCTTTTGTGGGGTGTTCGTAGTCCGCAGTGGTCAATATCTATCAAAAGTGGTTAATGAAGGAACAGTGGTTAATTAGTGTCAGGGTTATGTGTGGCCAAGGCTCACTGATTCACGTGGGGAGCACGGGGCTCGTGTGGTCTGATCCAACAGATGAGCTCAAATTACCAACAAGTTAATGCTGATTCTGATAGAAAGGTGTCAGAATACACAGTGCACTGGACTTTGTTGATTAATGGGCTGCATACAGCAGCCGCAGACTAGTCAGGGTGCCCACATTGACCCCTGTCCACCACTGAAAGTGCCAACAATGGGCATATGAGCATCAGAACTGGACCGGAGAACACTGGAAAAAGGTGGCCTGGTCTGATGAATCATGTTTTCTTTTACATCACATGGATGGCCAGTTGCATGTGTGTTGCTTATCTGGGAAACACCTTGGCACCAGAGTGCACTATGGGGAGAAAGCATGATGGCGGAGGCAGTGTGATGCTTTGGACAATGTTCTGCTAGGAAACCTTGGGTGCTGCCATCCATGTGGCTGTTCCTTTGACATGTACCACCTATGTAATCATTGTTGCAGATGTACACCCTTTTATGGAAATGGTATTCCCTGATGTCTGTGGCCTCTTTCAGCAGGATAATGTTCCTGCCACAAAGCAAAAATGGCTCAGGAATTGTTTAAGTAGCATAAAACAAGTTTGAGGAGCTGACTTGGCCTTCAAATTCCCCAGACCTCAATCCAATCAAACAACAAGCAAAAGAGTGACCCACACAATATTAGGCAGGTGGTTATAATGCTATGCTTGATCAGTGTATTGTAGCTTTGAGGTACCTTCTACCTTTATTAACCTCATAACACAAAGTATGTCAGATTTGATACATAAGTTTTTGCCACCTCCACATCATCTGTGTGACAAATTAAAATTCATGGGTGAAGGGTTAAGACTTCTGCTGAAGTATAAAACCAAACATGCTCCCTGTTCACTGTGGTTTACCAACTAACCATGCAAATAATAAGTCACTGAGCTTTTGATATCATGCATTCAATGAGGAGACATAAATGCACTTAACTGTACAACTTTCTGGTTTGACTGGGGTTGTAAATTGAGACAGTATGTCCAGATGGGTTGAGCTTTTCTTGGATTCTAACCTCAGGCACACTACATATATGCAAGATCTAATGTGTAGGCACGCTTTAAACGTAATGCTGGGAAATAAAACAAGTATATATTAGTAGATACTGGACAAGCGCAATCACTGAGGATACAGAGATGATGATGTCTATCATCAAGTCACATGTTTGGTAAGGTGACCAATGAAACAACCTCTCAAGCCTCTATTACTCAGCATTTTCCACCTTGTTAAATTTACAGTCCTGTTCTGCAGCAGTCTGAGTCAGTGGATGTTTCAGGGTGAAATAGCAATTTCCACTTCCAGATGCATACCCATGATTGCTGTGACTTTTTGCATTTTGACTTATCACCTTCTCTCTCTCAATCAGTCCGAAGATGCCGGCTCATTCACCTATCTGCGAGTATGCCCATCAACCACTGGAATTTAATTTTTTTTTTCTTTTTTGAGAAATTCAACTTGCTTGAAGACCTGTACTTTTCTGCCCAGACTTCCAATTTCACTTTTGTGCAAGTTTTAGAGAGACGTCTTACTCTTTTGTTTTAAAACATACTTTTTTTGTTGTTGTTGGGTTTTTTTTTTTTACACTTTTTCATTAAAATCACCCCTGGTATTGATCATCACTTATGTAAGAGAGAAAGAAAATTAATACAAGACAAAATGTCTGAAAGGGGAAAAATACACCAAAATTGGAAAGTATTGAAAAAATTGATTAAACATTTTGTTGTCTTTGGTCTGCTTCTGAGGTGCACTGACAAAAAGATGACAATTTACAATACCTGCGTTCCCATCTTCTCAACTGTAATGTATTAACATCACCTTGGATGCCCCTTGTCCTTGTCAAATGCACGGGCGACGGAGGAAGGAAGTGCTTACGGCACACCATGTAACACAGAGAACAGTAGTGCTAAAAAAAAATCAGCATTATGGAGGTGCGCATGTCCTCATGGAGGCCTGTACTGTTGATTGAAGAAAAGATTTACACCCAGGAGAAGTTCATGGTTTCGGTCACAAAGAGCATTTACGACATCTACTTCACATCTGCTTTCCCTGCAGCTCTCACTCATAAACCTCACGTATGTAACTCTCACATATCCAATATTCCTGTTTTCTAAAGCGTGTAAAGTAGTCATAATGCACATTGTGCGTTATGATATTAATAACTGCAAAAACACCCAACAGTTCAGGGCTATAAAGTTGTAAATTATGTCATAAAATGCACGTTTCCACAGCCATTTCTTTAACAAATAGCTGTTGACAGGTTTGCCAGTTTCTCCCCTACAGTGTCTGCTGTCTGCTCCACCCTGTGTGTAAGAGGAAAGTCCACAAACACACTCAGGCACATTGGTTTGGCTGCCTTCATGAAGGCGTTAATGAATTCACACAGTCACATGGTGACACTTGGTCAGAGCCACTTTCTAGTCGCATTTTAACAAACCAGGTAGTGCAATATCATACTGGTAATCACACAGCTTTCAACAAGTTCAAGTCTCAGTGCTCCAATCACAATCTAGGCCAGTTTAGAGAGTCCTAAAGTGGATCTCCATCCCTGTCTCTATCTTCTTTCTGCTTCTTTTTGTAGGAGTGGAGACAGGTGTGTTACAGCTTCACCAGCTGCAACTGCTTCCATAAGCAAGATCTCTGTAAATACTTAGCCCTGCCACCTTTACTCTGCCACGTTCCAGTTTCTGCTGTCTTCCACCGCAACTCTGTTAAAGTCTTCTATTCTTTTCAATCTGCTTTCCATCTTTTGCAGTCCTGTCTGCCTCCGCTGTGGCGCCTGTTTCCAGCTTGTTCTTGACCTGCTACTGTACAAGTCAACTAGCATAACCTAGTCACAGAAAACTCAGCTCACCACTTGGCAGTGTACGACCCCTGGATCTCTTCCCCTTGCACCTTAACTTCACAATAAATCATTTTGACCTCTCTCCAGTCCCCTTGGTTGTGTCTGCACTCAGATTCACCTATTCTGTAATGTCCAGTAGTAGAGTTTAGGAAAGTCCTGAACAAGAGTTTGTGCTAAAATGTGACGACCATAGGTCCTGTTTCAGTATGCAATGAGTTGGGAGGAAGGAAGGGTTGGTCAAACCTGACTTGTGCCCAAAATGTTAACATGGAAGCCTCAAAATATAGCCTAGAAACCAGAGATGGGTGACATTTTGGTGGGCTCCTTCTTATATACAGTCCTGGGGGGTGAAGAGCTCACCAGTGGCAGGCTTGCTAAGCTCCTGCTTTTAGGCAGCTCCACTCAGTGCATTGCATATAGTACTGTAAGTAGTGGTGTTTCATTAAACACCAAAATACCCTATAGATGCTTATTTACATTGCTTTCTTTTTTCCCTCTCCTCTGTGGCACAGATGTTTTTACAGTTCTTCCAGCAGCAGACTAAGTCCTTGCTGCCCTTGTGGTCTGTTTGCATTTGTGCTGAGGTTTCATTACGGAGTCGTTAAAAACATAAAGAGCTGACTCGAGTGCACTGTTGTCATACAGTCTTACGGCTTTGGCACTGGGAAGTCATCTTCCATCGCAATGCAGGGGACTCGTTTCTTTTAATCATCCCTGAGAGCCTTGTTTCAAACACTTGAACCATGGCATCAAATCTCAGACTCGATCTACCTTTTTGGAGTGTCTTGTCAGAAAAGAAACGCTGTAGGGAGTGGCTTTTTATCTGCTGCTTTGTCAACAGAGACTGGTAAGAATCTGCTGAGGGAAAGATCTTAGAGCATGTAAACAACTTACATAATCACTTGTTCTGCTTAGTGTTCTGCGTTGCCTCAGAATACCTTCGTATATCATTGAACGTTTGTCTTTTGGTGTTCACGATATGATTGCTCATAAAAACGGGGGGGGGGATAGCCTGAAATCAAGGACACGATGGTATTTAACATGGGGGCAGATTAAGTTCATAGCGAGTATGTTGACAATGCTTCTCCTTCGGTCAGTGTGAAATAGGTCACCATACTCTTTGTGGTGCTGACAGTGTTTATATCCTGATGGCTGAGAGTGTGTGACAGGTTCCTTCCTACAGCAATGTAAGGGCCTAGTGGAGGCCCGGGGGGTGTAAGAGCAATGTGCCTGGGAGTGTTGTCTATGTCATGACAGCAATCCTTGACAGTGTGTGGTCTTTTAGTGTAGAACTGCTGGCCTCGGGTTTGGCCAGCTGCTCATTCGAGTGGTGCACTGTGAGTTATTAATGTCAAAAACTTTTTTTTTCTTTTGACCAAGCTGGATCATTTTATAGTAATTTGGAATAGTTTTACTTTAAAACTGGCTGTAAATGGATTTACATTAATTCTGATTATTTTCCTGAAGATGTTCTACAACATATATATATATATATATATATATATATAATATATATATATATATATATATATATATATATATATATATATATATATATATATAACAGACAAAGCACAAAATAAAGAAAATGAAAAAGACACAAAATAAAACTAGCTAAAAAATAAATAAATAAAAGACCCAAACTAATCTACCTTAACCACTATAATCATAGCACTAATAATAATCTTGGCATTAAAAGGTCCAGGACATCACTCAAGGCGAAATAGGGGCAAAGGGCAGGCTCCTGATATGATGTATGAACTGTAACCAGGTTTTGTCATGTTTATCCTCTGACCCACGTATTATATACCTACATTTTTCTGGGTCCAATCCCAACATCACCTCCCTAATCCAATGTATGTAGTAAGGGGGAGTTCTTCCCCTTCCAGTTCAACACTATCAGACAGCGGGCATGCAGTGATGCATAAGCGATAGCGTTTCTATGGGAGCGGGAGAACTTCATCTCTCCCCCAACTATGCCAACGATAGCTGTTAAAGCCTGCCTACTATACTAACAAACTAAGATGTATAGTTCCAGTAAACTGCATGTCTCTGTCATAGGAAATTATACACACTCAGTGCACAGATTAGAGTAACTGATATTTATCCATAAATATCACATGTAACATTCAGTCACTCAAATGAATTTGACTTCCATTTGATCAAAAAACTGTGAACTGTGTCCCCATTTTTGGGTACTTTCAGGCTAGTGGATTAATGCTATAGCTTCAGAGCTCTAATGTGCAAATGTTATGTTAGAAATAAAGAGCAGCACTAATTTCAGTGGTAAAATAAATATTCAGCTCACTGTAGAAAGATTTTTTTAGGGAAGTGGGTGGCACTCGATTGGTCAGTTTTAGTCAAATGATATTTGAAATGCCCCCTGGAGTGGCTTTAAGGTTGATCTAGCAAGCAAAAAGAAAGTCTAGTCATGTAAGGCTCGCTGTGAAGAACACCTTAAAGGATAACTGTATAATAACAGCACTGAGGTACAAACCCAGTGGCCTGTGGAGAGAACTCATATTAGAATAATTTTGACTCTTGTCATTATGCATGCATGATTAATGTCTAGTAAAGATGGCTGATCTGCTCAATTGGCTTCTTTAAAATGTTTGGAGCAGTAAATGCAGATAGCAGCTAAAACAGTTTTCACCTACCATTCATTGTTTAGTGATTCAGATAAACCTAAAAAAAACTAATAAAATGAGACTAAAAATCAGATGGAAAAATGAAATGCAATAGCTCAAACAGGATTATTAAACAAAAGTCTGACTTACGTTTGTGGTGTCAAAATTGCTGTCCCTTCCTCCCTCCTGTCTGTATATTAATTAATATGTATATATTTAAATATGAATAATTACAAGCAATTTTTAATGTGATTGCTCTAAAATTTCACACGCTGAGAAGATAAAGGAGAAAACCAGACTTCCCTTTTTGTGTGACTTTTGGCTGGCATGGGCCTCCCAAACAAACAGGAGTTGTGCATCTTTAGGCAACTCACCAGGTTTCACTGAACTTTACTTTAAAAAAAAACAAACCTTGCTAAATGTTTTGGAAAATCATAAAGTCATATGACTTGAGAGCCAGCACTGGTTGCAGCTGAATGGTGCAAGTTTAAAAATTCAGATGTAGTGTGCTCCTTTGTCTGCTTGGGGTTAGTGGCTCCATCGCTGCTACTAGCATGACATACTACCTCTGAGTAAACTGTCAGTGGTTAATTCGTGTTGTGGGTAATGTAGCCCCCGCAATTTGTCAGAAACACTGAATATGTTTTATTGCACTGAGTTTCATAACTGTGATTGGGTGCAAAATTTCTTATGTCAGGGTAGGGAAGGGAAAATTTTAAAGATGTTTTTTTAATTAAAATTTAAAAGAATAAAGAAAAAATTTTAATAACATAACGTGAAACACAATTTCTGATCCGACCTCCTCCTTCCATCCCATGAATGATTGCAGTGTTCATCTTTCTCTCAAATGACCTGCCAATGGCCCAACTATATTGTGGCTAAGACGGAGATTGTAGCTGTTCAATATTTTCTCACAAACCTTATACTTGAAAACTGAATTAAATGCCTTCCTTTACAACTGTTTTCCATCACAGTACATGTGATCATTTCTTTGCATTTTGCTTTCAAGGAGCCAAGCTTCTTTTTTCTCGGATATTGGCTACTTTTTGAACCACTCTGTACCTGACCATTTCCAGAGGAAATGATTCCCAAAGAGCTGTTAGGTGAAAACTTGGAATGTCTCATTGAACATGGCAGGCCTTAAAAAAATGTTTCTACAGCAGATGGACAGTATCTGAAAGTCATGTGCTTAAGAAATGAGAAAAAAATCCAGCCAGAGATGTATCTGGACCTTCAGCTGATCCATGTACTGCTCACTGATGCTTCATCAAATGGTCTCAGTAGAAGGGAAGGCAGAAGTAAAGTTGAGAATCTGTGGCAACAGCTCCTATAGAGTGCTGAATCCAAATCTGTAAAACACGGTGGACACTCTGTCGTGGTTTGGTGATGCCATTCAGCCAGTGGTGTTGGAGATCTTGTCAGAATTGGTGGAATTATGAACACAGAAAAGTACCGTCAGATTTTGACCTATCATGCAGTGCCATGCTGAAAAATGAAGCCATCACCAAACACACTGCCAGTGCAGTTCAAAGATACCAGGACAAAAAAATACACAATGAAACAGCCCCCCCAAGCCTGCATGGGGGAGGCTCTGTCATGGCATAGGGCTCCAAAGAAGAGCTTTGAATGTCCTGCGAGAACCCCGGAGAACTATTCTTGAAGGATACTCATAGAAATGACAAGAAAGCTGCCTAATTGTACAAACTCTGTTTGCTATATATAACACATTTCCATTTATGTTTGCTCTTCTTTCAGTAAATCAGTAAATGCACCGATTTCCCATTTAAAATAAAAATAAATTTGGGGTAGCTCAAGACTTTGTCCATGTATCTATACTCTGACACAGGGTACTTCGCAGAAGTTTGTATTAGGCCATGAGGTTCCATGTCTGCTCAATACCGCAAGTTATTTTATAAACATGAAACATCATGGATCCTAGCTGTGCTGCTGAACATGTAAAAAAATATATACTGTATATATACTGCTTTTAGATTGCTGTCCCTGTGTTCACTGAGGGGTTACAATAACCATGTTTTCCCAGTCTCACCTAACCTGCTGCAGTGTCTGCACTGAGAGCAGCATTAAATCTGACATTTAGTTCGGTTAGCACCAATTACATCATCATTGAATATTGGGGTGTCTGGAGGCCTTTATTATCTGCATCTCCCTGTCAGCTACATTCCCTGCTTAATGTTATTTGTTGCTAGTAGAATCCTCGGTATCTCTGCTCTCATTTCAAACTGAGCACTAGGGATGCTGGTAAAACCTGTCCATTCCAATGTTAAAAACACATGCAGTGGTAGGTAGAGTTTAAAGGACTAACACTCCTAAAGGCAGCATAACCTTCTTTTTTAAGCTGATATAATCTGAGGAAAATTCTGCCTCGGGGAAGAGTGATTTCTTTCGAAATCGCCTTGTGAGCAGTTTGAGCCCAGCTGCAATGAGTCCAGATACATCAGTCTGGTGTCACACCCACACATTCTCATGTCACAGAGAAGATGAAAATGCCACAAGCAAGTGACTGATACTTGCCCAGATTCTCACAATGGCTTCATGCAGGAGGAGAAGACACAGTGCACACAGCTGCATGAATAATTTCAGCTGGTGCCAGGGTCTTGTTATTCACAGAAGATAAAATGAAGAACAACAAGTACTACTTCCACTTTTTTTCCCTCTCTCTCTCTCCCCCCTATGATTTATTCAGCGCTGTACAGCATTCCAACTCTTGGTCAACCCTGATGGATACCTTATGAAAAGACAGGAGTTCAAACACAGTGGGGACTTTAATTAATGATGGGAACAGTGCTGCATTTTTCTTTTAAGGAAGTGAAGTGATTTTTTTTTTATACAAAGAAATCCATGTCATCTTTTGACAACATGCACCATAAACACACACAAACTTTTTTCTTTTTTTTTTTTTTAAAAAAGGTGGATTTAAAAAGAAAAAAGGGGGGGGCACAAAATACATTACACAGACACACTAGTGACACTGGGGTGATGAAAGTGCCTCTGCCAGGTGACTGATACCTGCCCAGATTTTGTTAATGCCACCATTCCAATGACAAATGATCCTGGCAGACAGCTGTAATGTGACTTCATCTTCTGCTAGTGTCATTACACACAGTCAGTCACAAATCAAGGCCTTTCCTAGCACTGATGAGCAGAAAAAAAATAGTTCCTGATGAAAGACTTACTCATACAGGTAATCATAAATCTCAAGAGAAATGGAGCAGGAATCTGCTTCATGTGGCTTGCAGCGAGGTGTCTGCAGAGGCTTTTTTTAAAAATGAAACATTTATTTATCTAATAATAAGCATAAGAGATTATTTTCTTTAAAAAAAAATCTTGATTTCTGCTTCATACTTTATGCACCAGTGAAAATCCCAAAAGACCTTGCACAAGTTCACTTTCTCCTTATTAATGTAATAAGGAATTATGGTTATCTTTAATCTTCAGAGATCTTTGAACTAGGGAAAGACGCTCTTGTGCACGAGTTCATTTTTCTTCTCTTACTGTCCTTTGAAAAAGTGTGTCATCTTTTCATCAAATTTTTAGCATGTTTAATATGTAAACCAACATTAGAAAGAAGGCATATCCTATCCCCATGATACCAATTCATACTTCAAACTTATATAATATTTAGAGATTTTTCCTTGACAACAATCCAGAAGAGAGAATACAGTTGATTGTTCTTCAGTCTAATTATGATTATTAATCTAATTTATTTTGATCACTGTTAGATGGTATTAGTATTTATTGATTTACTTTCTATTCACACATTTTTATACCTAATATTTCATTTGTAGGCAGAGGTTTAAGAGTTGTTGAAGTCAATGCACAAGTGCTAATAGCAGTTGGTGGAGTGGCCACCAGGCTGACTCCAAAACCAAGTCAATTCCTAAAAAAAAAACAATGTTAAATTGCCCAACATTAGAACTTTAAAAGACATGTTTAAGCCTTAGAATTGTAACATTTGTCATAAAGGGGAAACATTAGAGACCAAACCCAGGCTGGAAATTTAGGGTTGTGGCCAGTTTGACAGGTGTGCTGCCATGGACAGCAGGACTAGATCTCTCTAACATGTCCGTGTTGTTGCCACCTAGATGGCTCATTCTAAGTTGATTTTAGTACCATTATGATGTGACACCTTATTTCTTTCTATTTTCCTAGGAAAATAGGTGCAGAGATTCATTGAAATCAATAGAAGTATGTAAGGCAAAAAGAGAGTTTGTACAATTTCTACAAGCTGGAAAGTCAATTTTTGCTATGATCACCTTTATTCTTCAACACAGCCTGAACTCCTAGGCAGCTTTCCTGTAATTTATTGAAGCAGTCTTCAGAAATAATGGTGGATCAAAATCTGTTGGCATTTTTCAGTGTTCAAAATTCAAGCAATTTTGAACAGAACCCCAACACCACTGGTTGAAATGCAGCCACAGTACTGTAACTGATAGTTAATACAGACTTTTTTGAGGTACAGACTATCTAGGAAATTTGTTCTCTGGTTTTGGTGAGTGAAATTCTAGTATTTTTTTTGTATGTTACTTTGCACTAATGTGTATTTGAGTATTACAGTTTATGGATATTATGCATGCTGCTGACCAAGTTTACTACCTGTTGCTGATAGCAGAGGACTCCACCTGGTAGTGTAACTTCTGTATAGTAAATCATTGTCTACGTCCAGTGAGAGCTTGGTCCGTATTGTCAACAATAAGTTTGACTTGTTTCCTGTGGGTGTTGGACTTCGCCAGGGCTGCCCTTTGTCACAGATTCTGTCCATAATTTCTATGGACAGAATCTCTAGGCGCAGCCATGTGACGAAAGGCTTCCGCCTTGGTGGCCTCAGAATCTCATCACTGCTCTTTGCGGATGATGCAGTCCTGTTGGCATCTTCACGTGGTGGGCTCCAGCTCCAGTGTGAATCAGCTGGATTGAGAATTAGCACCTCTAAGTCTGAGACCATGGTCCTAAGTCAGAAAAGGCTGGAGTGCATCTGACTAGGATGCCTCCTGGGCACATCTTGGGTGAGGTGTTTCGGGCATGTCCTATCAGAAGGAGGCCCCGGGGCAGACCCAGGACATGCTGGAGAGATTATATCTCTTGGCTGGCCTGGGAACACCTATAGGTCCCCCCGGATGAGCTGGTGGAGGTGGCTGGGGAGAGGGAGTCCTGGGCTTCTCTGCTTAGGCTGCTGCCCCCACGATCCGGCTCCGGATAAGCACAAGAAAATGGATGGATGGATGGATGGATTCTACGTCCACATGTGAAGCCTTTCCCCAGCTTAAGTTTTCACTTTTGAGTTACAAGATCCAACAATTTGCTTTTGAGCTTTCTATACAATCCCAAGGCTCTAAACATGTTAGACTAGCCTCTTGAGCAGTCTTTTCAGCTTTGGCTTTCAGTACTCTACTCTGGAATGGGCTTGATATTATTTTAATTTTTTTATTTATTTTTTAACTGTAACTGTAGTACTATTTCTAGTGCTTATTGCTTGGAATTCCACATTTCTGTGAAGCAAGTTTGCGCTGATGTCTTGCCATGCTGATTGTACAAAAATTTTTAATTTCTTCTCATTTATTAAAACTGGTGTTATTACCCGGCTTACAAGTAATTATAACAAGTGGGCATTTCCACATGAGTAATAACAGAGTTACTAATCCCTAAAGATCTGATAGAATCTGGAAGCTTTATTTAAGATCCTGTCATTGGGGGGGTCAAGCGAATTGATGAACCAACTTTAGAATTTTTTGTATACAGAAAATTATTCAGATATTATTTTATCTATTCCACTGGCATGAAATAAACATTTCCTTTGTAACTTGTGCAAGGCAACTAATGACAAGGATGGAGTTTAACAAGTGGTGGACATAATCCATTACTGGTTCAGAACTGCTAAAGTCACTTTATTCAATTGCCCAATTCTACTACTCAGAATGCAGCAGCCACTGGTTTTAGCAGACAGCCTCACATCATTCCAATCCTGGCTTCTCTCTACTGGATCTCTGGACCTTTTAGGAATTGATTTTAAGATTTTACTGATCACTTTTAAAGCACATCTGGTTGTGGCCTCACTACATATCACAAATGTTGACCCCATATGAGCCAGTTCATATCCTTAGATCCTCATTTGCAGTCCTTCTGGCAGTTCCAAAATCAAGGCTTAAATCTAAAGGTGACTGTGCTTTTGCCATCAGGGCCCCCTCGCTTTGGAGAAATCTGCGTGAGGCGATAAGGCAGATATAATCAGCGACTTCCTTTTAAATGGACCTTTGTTGCATGTTCTCCCTGTTTTTGCGTGGGCTTTCTCCAGGTACTCCGGTTTCCTCCCACAGTCCAAAGACATCACAGCCATTTCTGGATTGAAAGCCATTTCTCGGTGGTGCTTCACTGGTTTGAGGTCGTCATTTATTATATTCCAATAGATCGATTAGTGAAGATATTCTTCCAGGTGTAGAGGGGCATCAAATGCTGCAGATCAAATTAACTTTTCACAGATTGAAACTATGATCTTCCTTCTGATTTGCTTTTGTATTTAGCTTATTTGAGGTCTACCGACCAGATGTCTAGGGATTTGCTTTTTATTACTTTTTTGTCTTGTCTTTTTTTGTCTACTCTCCTCAAAAAAATTAAAGGAGCACTTTTTTTTCAGAGTATAGCATCAAGTCACTTAAATTTCTGGGATATTGATCTGGTCAGTTAAGTAGCAGAGGGGGTTGTCAGTTTCGGCATGAGGCAATATCTGGACCCTACAGAGGTTGTACAGGCAGTCCAACTCCTCCAGGATGGCACAGCAATACGTGCCATTGCCAGAAAGTTTAATGTATCACCCATGGAGGAGATTCCAGGAGAGAGGCAATTACTGTAGGAGAGCTGGACAGGGCCATAGAAGATCCTTAACCCATCAGCAGGACTGATATCTGCTCCTTTGTGCAATCTTAATCTTATAGTGGGCCCTGTGCTTCCTGCCTGGCACTGTGGAGTCTGATTAGCATTTGCCATAGAATACCAGAATTAGCAGGTCAACCACTGGTGCCCTTTGATTTTCACAGATGAGAACAGGTTCACCCTGAGCACATGTGACAGACATGAAAGGGTCTGGAGAAGCCGTGGAGAACCTGTAACATTGTTCACCATGGTAGTGGGTCATCGATGGTCTGGGGAGGCATATCCATGGAGGAACACACAGACCGCTACAGGCTAGGTAGCGACACCCTGACTGCCATTAGGTATCGGGATGAAATCCTTGGACCCATTGTCAGACTATACATTGGTGCAGTGGGTCCTGGGTTCCTCCTGGTGCACGAAAATGCTCGGCCTCATGTGGCGAGAGTATGCAGGCAGTTACTGGAGGATGAAGGAATTGATACCATTGACTGGTCCCCATGCTCGCCTGACCTATGTTAGATCCCCCACAACGTTCTCACGATTGTGACAGCTCTCCGTTTAATCAGGGTCCCGGTTGCTTGTCAACGGGGTCTTACCCCAGCTGAATTCAAGACAACACTACTTAAGCTGTGGCGGGGTAACTCGCCTGGCTTCTTACCACCGTTAGTTCTGACGTTTGCCCCGAGCTTCCCCTGCAACTGTCGGGGCTGCCAGTCAGGAAGGCTTCACGCAGCTGGGCCCGAAGTGCAGTCTCGTCAGTTGTGGTGGCTTACCCCTAATGGATCAGTGCACTTGGTACTGGCCAGGTTAAATTTAAAGGCTAGGAAAAGAAAAAGCCCTAGGGACATAAATTATTTTAAGTGGATTTATAGACTAGTGTGACCCACAGAGCTAGATGTTATAGCTTAACTTGCCTTTAGTTTTACCATCAAGAGACTATTTGTACCAAACTGTGTGAAATAATAATCAAAAGAGACTTTCTGACTTTTTAGGGTCAAATTTTATTTTGCAGGTTCAGCTTAAGCATTTTGCAATAGCTCAAATCAACTTTTAATCAAAATCTTAAAAATTAGAATCAATTTCAATATAATCAAAAATTGAACTTAATCAAAATGAGTTACTTATGAGCTGAGTTAATGAATGGGGATTCTGGTGAAGTCCAATTTTAATCCAATAATTCCTTTTTGGGAAAGAAAGGCTTCAAGTGAGTTGCTTGGCCAAAGCAACCACACCCTAATCCAATCCGTTAGAAACTGCCTCCGTGAAGTGGTGGAAAAGGAGAAGTCCAAAAGGAAGATGCTGCTATCCTTCTGTCAACTGTCCTTTATAATCCTCACGCTGTAGCTTGGAAATCAACTTCGACTCCGTACAAAGTCCCAAGATTGGAAATCCAACAGCGAGGCTCCATCCCACTCCAGGTCATCAGCAGGGAGAACTCTCGGGACTGCTGATAGCCGAATTAGTCCACAGCTAGGGGTTTGGGCATGCCCCCTCTGCTGAAGCAGTCTTGTCCGAGGGAAAGTTTCCTGAAATTCTCGTATAATGCTTCTTCGCTTCAACTTTTATAGCAAAAATCTAAGACACATCCTAGTTTCCCTACATCATCCCGACAGACTATCACCCCACTGCCTTTGTCTATTTGGGGTGTTAAACTTAACCATTACTTCATTTCTTATTAACATATGGGTCATTTTGTTCCTTCCAGTCTGGGACATGTCTGAACATGTTTCTAACTTTGCCCTGACTTGCCCTTAGGCCACAGTTTTAGTTCCTCATTTTACCCTCAGCTCAGTGATTTCACAATTTCCTTAGTACTTTGCCATCTATCATTTCTGTGTTACAGTTACACTCATTATTCGATTCTACATTATATAAATCATTCTCTAACAATTCTATAAATTTGAATTATGATTGTTCATACAGTGCCAGGCTTAAGCTATCAGGTAATCAAGATCTCAACTCACTTGACACCTAAATCCAACAGAACACCTCTGGGACATTATGTTTTGGTGCCTCCAATGTCACCAGGTTGCATCTCAGACTGTCCAAGAGCTCAGTGATGCCCTGGTCCAGATCTGGGAGGAGATCCCCCAGGATACCATCCATCATCTCATTAGGAGCCCCGACGTCAGGCATACATACAAGCACATGGGAGCCATACAAATTACTGAGCACCACTCTGAGTTGTTGCAATGAATTTTTTAGCAAAATGGACTAACCTGCTTCATTTTTGGGTTGTCTTTGAATTCAGCCCTCTGTAGGTTGATCATTTCCATTTCAATCAAATGATATCACCTAATTTCCTAACACATTACATTTTCCATTGACTTCTGATGTGTTTTCAAAGTGTTCCATTGTTTATTTATTTATTTTGAGTAGTGTATCATCAGCACACAGAAAATAAATTCTTGAGTTGGGATATGTGCAATCAAGACATCTACAGCTACACTGCAAATTCAAAGAAATTGGCTGTTGCCCCTGGGTCTAAGCTAGCAGAATAGCTGATGGGTTCCCAGATTTAAGTATAACCCAGAGCTCAGATTCCATCAAACACTTTTGTCAGTTTGCAGTTGAATTCTAAAGCATTATGAGGGCTGATGGCATGGTGTCTATCACTCTATGAATTCTTGTATATTGTATTATAAAAAAGAGGTTTATTAAACCTTCTAAATCCATTTTTAATTTTATTTATTTTGATTGAGCTCACAGGAAGGGTTAGGAAAAATGGGCAGTGTATTTATCCATTCATTACTTGATATTTCCATATGTGGTTGATTTTTGCTACGAACAATGCCCTGGTCCTTTCTACAATCTGATGCAGTGAGCATGGTAGTGATGACACAACACCTTTGATTGTTGGTTATTAGTATTAGTATTCAGATATCTGAATGGCATTTGAAATGTTAGGTTATGTCAGCAGGGTTAAATACAATAACTGATTTTGGAAAGCAAATAAAAGTTTGTAAAATAGGCTGAATACTTTTATTATATGGTACAGGACCAAACAATGTACTCGTAATGTCACTATAAGCTCTTTTAAACATTCCCGGTAAAAGATGTAGCAATCCAATAAAAATAAATCAATAAGCAATCAAATTTACAATATAAGGAATATTTATTCATGCCACTGACGGATGACTGTCATCAATCATCTTAACCTTTACTACAGTAAAGCAAGTGTCAAAAAAATCAAAAATGGAAATGCAGACATTCAAATATGTCAGCCAGTATTGATCAAACCTCAATCCACAGTCATGGTATATTTGACAGTGACGTTAAAAAAAATCTACTGATTTCTAGAAATACCAAGAAGTGAATGAAAACTTATAAATGTGACAATAAATGAGAAAATATGGCTTAATTATATTTAATGAGGTTGGCAATTACATAATACCTACAAATGATGACTGCTCTTGGAGGAGAATCAGAAACAAAATGAAAAACTTTCAAGAAGTTTTCCTCTACCTTCTCAGTGTTAAAAGTAGCAAACATTCCTCTCCACCAAACTCTCACACAGGTTTACAGCTTAAAGAGGAAATTTCATGATGGGTGGCAATTTGTTCAGGGCGAGAGTTATTGCTTTTGTTTGTGACAAGTAACAATTACAATTTAGACTTCCACTCTTGGTGAGCCAAGGGGGGAAATGGAATGAGACCACATGGAGTGGTGGATGCTACAGGGATGTTTGCCCCATGACAAATAGATGGAGAGAACAAACAAGGTTGTTTGGTATAAGGAGTGGTGAAGATGTATACAGGGGAATTGCTGCCTTGCTGGTTGGTGGGCCACTGCTGGAAATTTGGATTGAAAGTATCAAGGAAGCAGAGGGCAACTTAGGGGAATTTAGGAAGGTCGGTCACCTGGGGGGAGAAATTTCGGGGGGAACACATAGGAAGCCAAAGGTCACGCCGCCCCTCTTGCAATGAAGAGCAGAGCATAGAGCTTGGAGAGAAAAATCTGGAGTCTCAATTGTAGACTGAGAAATTAAGAAAAAGAAAATACAAAAACAAGCTATGTGGTTAACTGTGGATACATAGGGAGGTGGTTGTTTATAAAAGAAAAAATATGCAAAGACAAATAAAAATGCAGTATGTAAGGCAAAAACACAGTTTGTACAGAGCTTGAAAGTTCGTGTTTGGTGTGACCACCTTTATTCTTCAACATAGCCTGAACTCTCTTTGGCAGCTTTCCTGTCATTTCTTGAAGCACTCCTCAGGAGTAGTGGTGGTTCAACATCTGATGGTGCTTTTCTGTGTACCAGCAATCTTGACGAGATCCCCAACAGCACCGAACTATGACGGAGCCTCCACTGTGTTTCATAGATGGCCGTAGACACTCACTACTGTGCCTCTCTCCTGACCTTTTCCGCATATATTGACAATGATTTGAACCAAAAATTTCAAATTTGAATTCATGACATCATAAGATGAACACTTCTTTGTTTGTATTCCACTTTATTCAAATTTAAGGAAGTGCATATAAAGTTCCTTAAATTTTAACTGCATATAAAGTCAGCAAATATTCATCCACTTCTTCCACAAACAACTCCAGTGGGGGGGGAAAAAGACTACAAATGTATAAAGAATGAAAACCAACCTTTGCCTTCTTTTGTTTTGATCAGTGCAAACATGAGTCAAAAGTGGCAATCATACATTTTTGGCTCTGGCTATTTAAAGATGTGGACAAAATTGTTGGTATTCCTCCCTTAAAGAAAGAAAAACCCACAATGGTCACTGAAATAAATTGAACCGGACAAAAGTAATAATAAATAAAAATGTACTGAAAATCAGACGTGGCTTTTCAATCATGGTTCAACAGAATTTTTTTAAAAAACAAACTAATGAAACTGTCCTGGAAAAAAATGATTGTATCCTTAATTTAATATCTTGTTGCACAATTTTTTTCAGGCAATCACTGCAATCAAGTGATTTCTGTATCTCTCAATGAGACTTCTGCACCTTTGGCCCACTTCTGATGAGCAAACTGCTCCAGCTGTCTCAGGCTTGAAGGGTTCATTCTGCAGACTGCATGGTTCGGCTCCTTCCCACAGATGCCTTCAGAATAGTGCAAATGTTTTGTTCCTGAGCTGTTCCTGGCTGTTTTGTAGCTGTGTGCTTTAGGCTCATTATCCGGCTAGGAGGACCTACGACCTGCAAGCTGATGAAAGCTTTCTGACGACTGGGCAGCACATTTGGCTCCAGAACGCCTTCTTGGAATTTCACTGCACCTCCACAGATTTGAGACGCCCTGTGCCAGATGCAGCAAACAGCCCAGACGAACCGAGCCTCCTCCATGTTTACAGTAGGTACAGTGTTCATTTTTTCCTTTATCTGCTTCCTTTTTACGTAAAACTGATGTCACTTGCCATAAAAGCCCAACAATTTTCTTCTCATTTATCCAAAGGACATTTTCCCAGAAGCTTGTGACATTGCATTTTGGCAATTTCCACTCTTGCTTTTTCTATGATTTGCTTTCATCAGCGGTGTCCTCCTCCATCATCTTCCGTCAAGATCCACTTTGGCTGAGACAGCGATGGGTGGTGCGATCTGACACTGATGCACTTTGACCTGGAGTCCCTCTAAAGAAATTGTTCTGGGCTCTTTGGTTACCATTCGTATTATCTGTCTCTCCAATTTGTCATCAATTTTCCTCTTGCAGCCACATCCAGGGAGGTTGGCTACAGTCCTGTGGACCTTAAACTTCTGAATAATATGTGTAGCTGTAGTCACAGGAACATCAGGCTGCTTGGAGATGGTTCCGATGGTCCTTTACCTTTAACATGCTTGTCAATAATTGTCTTTCTCATCTCCTAAGACAGCATCTTCCACATTTAGTGTGATACACACCATGACAGCAAAGAGCACAATGACTACTTTCACACTTTAAATAGGCAGGCTGACTGATTACAACTTAGAAGACACCTGTGATGCTATACAGCTCTAACATATCCCTGTGGTCAACTCATTTTCAGTCTTTTCTAGGGGTACCGTCATTTTAGTCCAGGCCAGTTTCATTAGTTTGGTTTTTAAAATAATTCTGTTGAACCACAATTCAAAAGCAATGTTTGATTTTCATTATTTAATTTTCAGTTAATTTTTATTTATTTTTACTTTTGTCAGTTTCAAGGTATTTCAGTGACCACTGTGGTTTTTACTCTCTTTAACTGAGAGGTGCCAACAATTGTTTTCCCTGTCTGTAACATCACAATCTCCCTTACATTTGAAAACATTGCCATTCAGAATGAATTAAAGTGAGTGTTGCATTATTATT
This sequence comes from Pterophyllum scalare, assembly GCA_024447675.2. NCBI lineage: Eukaryota > Metazoa > Chordata > Actinopteri > Cichliformes > Cichlidae > Pterophyllum > Pterophyllum scalare. The sequence goes on from JAMQGT020014336.1 coordinate 232,714, forward strand.
ATTATCATTATTGCACTTTTTATAAGTGCATAGAACTAAAATTGACATTCCCAGCTGTTGCCGCTGAACTTCTTTCTGTTTTGGAGAATCTTCTAAGGAAAAGAGTGTCCTTGTCAGTGGTGCTCAACTCTCCACCACACTTATCTCTACAGTCATGACACAACAATTCACTATTAAATTGGAATGCTGGATGCATTTAAACACGTTGACTTTCCTGTCTGGTGAGATCTCCTGCTGATTCCAGTGGATTTAGGGATTAGTTTACCTCCATACATATAGGCATGCATATAAACTTAGTGCAAAAAGAAAGGAAATTTGTGTGGATGGTTATTTCTTTGTTGTGACAATGCTTCTTGGCAATAAATCTTATACCATTGGAAAGCCTTTTTATTTCCCCTTAAATGGTTCCACATTGGTAAGGAATCTGCAGTCTGCAATTGAGTATTTGGATTGCGCCCATGAAAAACTTGTCAAATCTTCTCTGGCAATGCCAAGCAGCTTCTTCTGCTGACTCTGACTCTTTAAATTCAGTGCAGTTTTGTTTATAGAGTGCCAAATCACAGCAAGAGTTTTATTTTAAGGTAAAGACCCTACAGTAATACAGAGAAAACCCAACAATCAAACGACCCCCTATGAGCAAGCACAACAGTGGGAAGGAAAAACTCCCTTTTAACAGGAAGAAACGCCCAGTAGAACCAGGCTCAGGGAGGGGCAGTCATTTGCTACGACCAGCTGGGGTGACGGGAGAAAAGACACACTGTGGAAGAGAGCCAGAGATTAATAATAACTAATGATTAAATGCAGAATGGTGTATAAACATATACAGAGTGAAAAAAGGGGTGAGTGATTTGATGATTGAAGTCTGAAAAAAAAAACAAGACATATTGGCAGTTTTACAATTTATTGATTTAACAAACAGGGGCCTCAGTAGCAGGTGGAACTTGTCACATCAGGGAATGCACAGGTGAAATTGGTGATGGCAACGTTCCATTAAGTGTCCCACTAATTCATTGCAGTGAACTTGCACACAGTAGAACCAGACCTTCCTAAGTGTGATGCTGCTGTTGTTAAGGCACCTGTGTTTTCCCTTCTGGGACAAGACAATATGTCTGCTGTAAAGGATCTAGTATCAATCTACTGTATGGGAAACACTACAAAAATGGTATACTTGTTGGCCTGACACTTCTTCAGCTTATAATTTTGTCAGTTATCAACATAATTCCTAAAAAATCCTGCCACAGGAATCAAGGAATTGTGTTGTATATGAATGCTATGAATGCTTTCATACCGTTGAACTGTGAACCACAACTTAAATTATGCAAATTGACATGACAATGCTAACCCCCAAGCACTGGTTTTCTGGGCTAAATCTGGTCACCTGGTCATTACCCTTTTAAAAAGATATTCCTTTATGTCCAAATATAGTTTGAAAGTGGAACGTTTTCAATTTTCAGGATGTGACAAAGACGTCAGTGCAGCCTAACTTTAACCATTAATAAATTCATGCTTACCCCCTGATCAGTTTTTTGGTTTTTAGCACGCTAACAGATGTTGAACACTTACAAACTGACGTACTTGACACTAATTGACATTTGATAGCAGTGAGGAAAGTGTGTGATGGTTGTAGAGGTTATATAATAAATCTCAACAGTATGTACAGGTTAAATGGCTCATAGTGGTCAAAAATAAAATTATATTAAATTTAGTCTCAAAGTTAAAGAAAATAATTTAAATGTTCACATTTTTAGCAGCTAGGTATGATATTGACAGCTTTTTGTCACTTTTCACTGAAATTTAAATATAAAGGGGTATTTTTTTGGACATGCTTTCAACAAGAGTTGAAACAAGTGTGTGTGTGTGTGTGTGTGTCCATTTGTATTCCCCGAGAAAACAAGGGTTAAAGAGTAGACTGCTCTCTAAAAGCTTTGTTTTGTTTTTCATAGTGAGCTTGGCATCACTTTCAGTCACATTCATTAAAAAATTAAGCCCCACTTAACACTTTCTTGTTAAAAGAAAGTATTAGAATAAGGGAACCTTTGTAATTTCTCATATTTGTGCTTAAATATTCCACCTGAATGAAATATAACTCAGACGTAGGCAAGCTGAAAACAACAGATTTATTTATTTTTTATTACTGAGTGGAACATTTTGTATACAAAGACAAAAAAATTGTGTGAGGCTGGATGAGTGTCTGTCTGTGTGTGTGTGTGTGTGTGTAATATCACACAAGCATTCCTCAAAACACAGTCAGGTCTTCAGTTTAAATTCTTCCTTAAGCTGTCAATTCAGGCCTAAACCTAAATATGAATAACAGATATCTAAAAAAAAATGATGGAGGAAAGCAACAGTAAACCAAGGTTATTCAACCCAGTACTAGACTACTTTGGATCCCAGGTATGTGCCCGAAGCACAATTCAAGGTCTTGTGATTTGTAATAATTGCAGAGCGTGTCTGTGATCTTAATCCTGTGCAAATATGCCATGCATGGTAAAAAATTCCCCACAAATTACCTGCCACATTTTGCCAGTCACAGAGTCCCAGTTATAATTAGTCCCGTGCAAATCAGCATCTCTGTAATCTCGGCCTCTTTGTGTCTTTTTTAAAAGTTTTTTTTTTTGGGGGGTATCTTCAGGTTGTCTAGCAACACAAGCCGTGACATATTTGCATATGAGGGGTTATTATTAAATGTGTGTCATTCTTGGATGGTAGAGATGGATAAAATGTTGCTATCTTTAAACATCCTCAGAGTTACTGTGTCCCAGCCTCAGCTCTGTATCTGGTGTCTCTAATGCTTCATTACCCATCAGTCGCATGTGCCAGAAGTGACCACATTTGGACCAGAGGGTGGAGTGCTAACACTAGAACCTATAAACTGTATATCCATAAATTGTATGGGTGCAGAGCACAGACCCACATACTATTTTTTTTTTACCTCACAAGTGGCCATATTATTTGTCATATAATTAAAATGCTCCAAAAGGCAACAACAGTACTTCCTGAATTCCAGTTCAGTGGCTAGAATTAGGGAGGTGATGCTCTAGCAGACAGCGCCTGGCTTCAGCTGCCCATCTCAGCAAACCTATCAAAGCCATGTTACCGCTGTACAGTAATTTTTTTATGAAGGAGGAGACTATCCATCAAGACCAAAACTGTTTTTTGCACAAGGCTGAAAATGTGTTGTTTTTTTTTAATCCCTCTAAGCTGTACATCCAATCCCCATAGACTCCCATGTTAAATGGGGATTGAATCATTTTTGGAGTCAGCCTCAGGTTGCCTCTGTTGCCGCTACAGTTTTTGGCAATTGTGCATTTGCTTCATTTTCCAGCCCTGGAGGTTGTTACTTGGTGAATTTGAGTAAAACACAGGCTTCACTTATCCCATGTGAATGTGCAAGGGATAATGGTAATGCTAATTCTGTAATTAGATCATAAATAACTGCTCAGATAGCAGCTTGTCAGCGAGTCTGGCCTATAAGACAAGCCTCTGTTACTTGCCACCGCCATCATATTTACAGTAGGACTGCGGCTCAAGTTGTCCCATTTTCAGATTTTTTTCCCCCCATCAAGTGTGATGCAGGTCTGATGCTTTCTAATGAGTGTGAAGACGAAAGAGCTGCACGGTGTCACATTTTATTTCTCCCAGGCCTGATATTCACTGTATGGATATGCAGTTTAAAAAAAAAAAGAGATCCCAGGGCCTCTGACCTACATGCAAGTTGTATTCAAACACTGGCCGGAATTCATCAGTGTTTCCATGACGATGGGGGAAAAAACCTTGTACTGTACATCATTCATGTGAGACGACTGTCACATTTTCAGTGCCCGCAGCAGCTTGGCTTAATTCCCAGAACCAGGTCTCTCTGCACAGAGGTGGAAGGAAAGAAAGCAGTTAAGACGAGTGCCATTGTCTCTACTGTCTTTCTTACTGGCGCCACCATCTTTAATGGTATCATTTTAAAACTGCACAAATGTTTTACCCAGTTTTAGTGGACTCAATTTCATCTTAGGGTACGCATCAATTTAATTTTTAAAAACGGAGAAATGGCTGTGCAAATCTTTATTCCTTTCACTGAATTCTATTTATTTTTTTTTTATTATTCCACTGACTGTAAACTTGTATTCAGTTGAGTAGATATGAAATCAACTATATTCAGAGACAAACACACACATACCTCTCCTACCCTGTTGCTTCTTGGAGTCCAATGATTTTGTGTTTTCATAGAAGAAAAAAAGGGAGTATGCACATTAGCATGAACAACACATTTCATGCTACTAATTCTGCAGCAGCTGCAATCACAACATGTCACCATGAAACGAACCGCATATGAATCAAAATATTAAAAAAGAGTTTTGCACAAAAGACTTTTGTTTGTTTGTTTGTTTTGCAAAGTGAGCAAGCCTTTGGCAAAAGTGGGGGTATTTTTTTTTTTTACAGACTAGTCAGCGAGCATCACCTGGAATGAGACAAATGAGACCTTTGACTAAAATCTAAATCAAACAGAGTACAGTCTCAGAGAAGTTGTGCTCAGGGAACAGAATGTGTAATTAGCTTTGAAATGCATTAAACGTGTCAGCAAACATTAAGTGACCTGTGCAATGAGAAGCTTCTCAGGCTTCTAAGGAACTTTTTCAGGGATTACAGGCAAATAGCAAAATAACAAAAGTGTGAAAAAATAAAGAGCAATGCATGAATTCCTGTCTGGCTTAGCCCGGTTACTTTAATCCATCTGGCTACGGGCATGGCTTTGGCAAAGCACTTATTCTCACATGCAAGCAGCGAGCTACAAGTGCAACAACATATTGAAAGAAGAGGCGGAAAAATACAAACTTAGAAAGCTGTGACAAATGGAGCAGAGCCAAGCAGGAAAAAAAAGAAAAGTGGGGACGATGGGCTTGTCTCGGTGAATGTTTGTACCTGAAGCAAATTAAAGTTGGAAGCAGCAGTAAAGCATTTAAAAGTGAAAAGGCTTCATTGAAGGAAAAGTTGAAGTTTTTGTGCTGCCAGCATGCCAGTGGCTCAGGAAAGAATTGCTACACTTACCAACCTCCAAGCTAGATATTTTCTTCCCTTTGTCCACATATCCTGTGGCTGATTTTATTGATTTCAGGAGACAGTATCCTACTAACAAACAAACAAAAAAAAAAGGACCTAACCCTCAACTTTATCTTTCCTCCCACAACAGTTAAAAAAAAAAAAAAAAGATTGATTTTTGGGTGGTGGGAGCAGGGAATGAGCAGCTCTTTTTATTGAGCTTTTTCATTATGATGAAAAAGTCATACTGTAATGTTGTAATGCAATCAGACCCCCTCACTTATCTCTTTGCTTCAAATGCAACTAAATTTGGGAAAGGGGATTAAAGTAATAGGGTGCTGATTAGCAAAAATGAAGTAGCATGCATGTTTTAAGAAACTTTGTGTGCAGAGGTGTGGTTTTTTGGACTTTCTTTCTTGTGCTTTCTTGGACGTTTGACACAGGGTAGATTGATAAGTCGTTGGTGTGATATTTGAGCCTCTGAACCCCTCGTAGAGAGTGATGCCCTAAACAGGAAGGGCCAAAATCATCTCTATCTTTTGATACGCCTGAGGTCCTTCAACATCTGCCCCGACTATGCTCAGGATCTTCCATGAGTCTGTTGTGGTGAGTGCTATCCTGGGGATGCTGTGGCAGCAGGATGAGGGCGGCACATGCCAGCAGACTCGACAAATTGATCCACAGAGCCAATGATGTGGTGGGAGTGGAGCTGGACTTGCTGATGGCAGCGTCGGAGAGCAGGATGCTGTCTAAGCTGCAGGACATTGTGGATAATGGCTCCCACCCACTCTGTGACACCGTGATGAGACACAAGAGCGCATTCAGTGCAAGAATCATCCCTACCAAAATGCACCATGAGAGGTCATTCCTACCTGTGGCCATCAAACTCTGTAACTCCTCCCTTAAGAGGTGACACTTTGGCTCATCTGTGCAATTTATTATGTGTGCAATTTGGTGGGCTTACTGTATGAGTTCTCTAATGGTCAGTTGTAGTGGAGAGACCACTGTTTCCAAAGGTGATGCCGTTACTGTACTGATAGCTCTGTTGGCAGATATGCAAGTAAAGGAAAGCCTTGATTATTCTCTGTTGTGTGGACACAGACAGCAGGAAGCTCGACCGTCGAAGAGCCATTCTCGTTACACTTCTTTGAAGTCCGCTGCCTGGAGCGCATGTGTAGTTGGTGCATTGTGATGTAATGATTGTGTGATCACAAAAAAACATCACTCATACCCAAGCAGATCCAAGCAGGCATACAGCAGCATTGCAGATGTGGAAGATATAATGAAGGCTTAAAACTGCCACCCGTCTGAAGTGAACCGGCCAAGGTGGACACCTGGATTTTTCCATTGGAGAGGGAAAGGAGGAGGTCTGGGTACGTCTGTTCATGCAAATGCCCAGTGATATGGATAATAGGTAGAATTTTCAGTTGGGAGTTTTCAGTTGAAAACACACCAGTTATACGTCCCTGAACCAATTAAGCCAGATGATTTCTTTTGAAGAAAAATGGCCTCTGAAATGGCCAGGTGGGAGTTGAGTTGTATGATTGAAAGGACTGTTGTAAAAAGTGACCCCTTGGTAGAGAAAATAATATAATTAAAAAAAACAAAAAAACCCCAAAATGATTGGCTCATTAAAGTTTATTGTGCGTGTTTAAAATTTTTGAATGGGAAATCTGACACAGTGACACTAGCAGCCTGCCAGCCTGAAGGTACTGCTGTTCCTTTCATTGGATCTGCCATTTAGTTTATGCTAATCCTCGGAGATTAGGCAGATCAGACAGGAAACAGTATGTTTTGGCCACTCAAATCGGAATCTAACTACATGCAGGTGTAAGCGTTTTTGTTCTTTTCCTCAACCAAGAGACTTTCTCGAATAATACCTTAATTCTGACGGTGATGTCACACACTGTGATTTTAGCTTTCAGTCCTTTCTGCAGCAAATTTAAAATAGCCTGTAGTCTGGAATGGAAATATTAGATGGTGGAGCTGACGGAGAACTATAAAGATAAATGTTAGAAATCCTTTGAACAAAACCTTCTCTGATTCCTAGGGGTATGTTTTTTGCCAGTATGTTCATTCCCTTTTTTTTCCGTTAACATCTGCTCACCTGAACTGAACATGTGTTCATTTGCATCTCCAATACATCAGAAAGAAACACACACACACACACACACACACACATGCTTGCCTACCCCGTCCCTCTCTCGCACAGGCACAGCCACCTTGAAGGAACCCTGTTATCTGCACAGTGCATGTTGTCATTGCATATCCAATACATCATTTGCTTTGCACGAACCAAGACGCCCGTGCCCTACTTAAAGTAAAGTCGGGCCGCTTCCGCTTGAGGGCAAGTGAGTCAGTACTGACTAAGATGGTATTCTTTAAAGGCCCACCTACACTCTCTAAGCCAATAATCACACCCATGCTGTCTAACATTGTAAAAAAAAAAAAAAAAAAAAACATTATTAGATTTTCACTTTTATAATAATTTGAAAGATACAGGTATATTAAAACTGACAGCTGGCAGTGTTCTGGACCCGCAGACAATCTTTCAAGATGGATTAAAAATGGCAACATGAATGTGCACGTGGTGGCGGAGAAATCAATGCATTTTCTTATTTTGCTGTCACCGGGGAAGTATCACTTGACAGCTTTCACAATGTACAGGCATTTTGCCTTCTTTCACACAAATGAAGCAAGGCAGCTGTGGCCTACTTCACAGGACAAAGAGTAACATTTACTTGAGGGTGTGTGAATCCCTTTTAGCTGCTGTAACATTCAGTGGGAGACCACAACCGCTTTAGGGGCTCATCACAAACATGCACAAAGGTTGACTGGATATATTAGCTGAATTTAACAACAGTAACTTTAGTTAGATTTTAGTAAGACTTGTTTCTTAAAGGCCTTGGTGATGCACCTGCTGATTTTAAGCCCTACAAATAACAGCAAGAAAACCAACAGTCCCCTATGAGCAAGCGCTTGCTAACAGTGGGGAGCTGCAGCCAACTGCCACAAAAGAGGAGCATTTCAACTACGGGCTGGATTGCCATCAAATCTGGTGCATATCTATAAATCGGTATATGAAATTGCAAAGACATGCATGGTTCCCAGCTGATGAATCCTGCTCACAGGTGATTCTTTGAATTAGAATTCCAACATAATGGTGGCCATGTGCAGTAGGGATCAGGTGAATGATTTCCAGATCATAGAAGGACAGAGGACACAAGGAAGCATAAGTTAAAATAATGAAAAGCACCATTAATTTCAATCATCATAACTTTGGTGATCGATTGACCATATCCGGTATGATGTCATTCTCGTAAGGACACCAAATTCAAATATTAACATCAAAGTCCTATCATCCTCAACTTGTAGTAAGCTTGTGATAATAAGCATGCTGATATGCTAAATGATGATGAACTTTGCAAATTTCGTAAGAATACCAACCTTAGCATCCACTAAGACCTCTTTAGGGGTATGCTTACAATGCTGTGTGAAAGTCTTGAGCCACCCCTGATTATTTTAATTTGCTAGGAAAGGAGGTGATAGGGGCAGCTTTCTTCTCATTTATTTAAGCAGTCTTCAGGAATAGTTCTCCAGGCTTCTTGAAGAACATTAAAAGCTCTTCTTTGGATGTTTCTGACTTTTATTCTGTTCTCTGTCAACATGATCACACACTTCAATAATGTTGGTCTCTGCTTTGGGGAGGTCAGTCCATGACTGATAGTGTTCCATTGTTTGTTTTTCTATCCTGGTATGCAATTATTGCTTTGGCAGTGTAACTGGATCACTGTCATGCTAATCAGACACTTTCCAGATGATATTGCACAGTGGAGCAAAATCTGACAGTATTCTTTCAAAATTTCATCAGTTTTTCTGCATTCACATTTCCATCAGTTTTGACAAGAATACTAACACTACTATCATGATTTGAGGCTGCATTTCAGTCTCTTTCTGATTGCAGAGGTTTGCAGTTTGACATCAACAGTAGCAAGAGCCTGCTGCAGGTCCTGGGATGACATTTTAGGACTTTTGGAGATTTTCTTTTAGCATCCTGCGGTCTGCTCTCAGGGTGAACCTGCTTCGACGACCAACCGTGGGCATGCTGGCAGTTGGTTTGAATGCCCTCCACTTGCATGCTATTTTCCAGCCAGTGGAAAGGCTGATTTCAGATTCTTTTGAGATCTTTTTAAATCCCTTACCAGACTCATAAGCTGCTAGATTCTTCTTTCTGAAGGCCTCAGACGGCTCTTTTGATCTCATCATGGTGTTCACTCTCACTTTGAACAGTCAGGGGCACTCCAAACTAAATGTCTGAGGTATAAATAGGACAAGCCTCCTTCAAAATACTGAGTAACGATGTTGCAATCATGTGCACCTGATATGATACACCTGTGTGTGATTTCAACCATTAAAGTTGTTTCTTCAGTTGTAATTATGTAGTTATATCACTTGAATCTTGTAGTAATGTTAAAATTGATATTAAATAGCCATATGTCTACGTATGTTAAAAGCACACCAGGCTTTCATATGGTGTCCTAATATTAGACAGCCCTAAAGATAAGACCAAAGGTAGGAAACTTAAATTAGAAGGTAATATCTTCTAGTTTCTGTACCTGTTTGTTTAGTATGTGGCTAACATGCAATCCTGAGATGTTTGCATGTTAAGCTGCATGTAATGTTGACTGTGGACTGTAGGTCCCCATAGGTAAGAGTACAACACAGCTGATTTATAAATCAAGAAAAAACAGGTGCTGCTCAGGTAAGACTAACAAAATGTCAGTATAGTGATGTTTCAACGGTTGCATGCGTTTTTTAAATGCAAATCTCAAATGATGCATACTACATGAAAGTGTGCATAACTGAAAGAAATATATAGTTTTCATGCATAAAAACATCTTTAAAGTGTAACCCTGACAGTCTCCTAGAACTGCAATGTTGTGTCAGGCAGCTTACAGACATGAAAGACCAACTTCATCGGTGGCACAGATCAGTGGTTGGAGGGCCATGGCAGCACACTGTATCTGTAACATTAAGGAAATGACACAACCTGACATTAAAGTTCAGCGTGTGACACTGGTGTGCCTTTCCACTCATTTACCACGTCGTTAATTTTCACTTTAAAGTCTCCAACGGCACACAGAAAAACTTGCTGTTAAAAATAATTTGTGAAGCTTGAAATCGTGAAATCCATACTGCCGGAGGTTGTAATATTTTATGTTGGGGTGGGGGTGGGGGGGCTGTGGGATTTTGGAAGACACTCAGTGCAGACAATCACTTTCATCTGCAGGCATTTTCAAGGAATTGATTTCAAAGAGTCACCCCTGTCTTACATCATCTGGAGAGAAAACCAATCTCAATCTTTGTAATTGATAGCCATCGACTTTTCATATATATTATAGAACAATAGTGATATTGATGGCAACTTTACATTTTACTGGACTCGAGAAACAGCCGAGCTAAAATTAAACCAACTCACGGTCTTGAAAGTTGATAATAAAACAGACTAAGAACATTACAGCAGCCATGTAAGAGGCATATGCTGTATAATACATGCTTGAGCTCAGAGATGAGCTCAGACAGCCATACATTACCCCATAAGGCGGCTGCTAGCCTGTGGCATGTGACTCACCATTAACTAACACATTGCATGCTGCGTTCAGGCCCACCCACTCTGTCTAAACCATATGTACACTGCAGTCTGCATTCAGCACAGAGATGCCCTACAAGGGAGGGAGTGCATCAGGGTGATGCACTGCTGTCTATGCAGCAAAAAAAAAAAAAAAGATTTATGATTCCCAATTATGTTTTAATTTAAATCAGAATTAGTGTCTAGTAAGGGGCAGTGAGTGCGGTAGCTGCGGTGTGGGCGAATGGTTGGCAGGCGCAAGGATAATGCAACATCTGTCTGCGACACCAGGCCAAGAGAGAGAATGATGGGTGACTGGTCACAATGCACAGAAACAACGAGTTCGGTACGCGTGCACACATATACACACATTTTGGCACAAACGTACAACATTTTATAAATGGCTGCCCATTACCAGAGAAATTCGTTTTATATTCATCTGGGAGAGATCCATTTTTTTTATGTCGTTAAAATCATCAAAAAAAAAAAAAATCAATGGGAAAACCTTTTTTTTATTTTCTTCAATTAGGCGAACAACAAAAGGGTTAGAACATGAATAGCTTTGTGTGTTTGTGTGCGTGTTGGGGGCGGGGGGGGAGCAGAAGGAGAAAGAGCAAAAAGAAAGGTAAAAGGCTTTAGATTTAGTCTGGCAATTTGTTTCTTGGCAGTATTCTCCAAATCGCTCAATGCAATCTCTCTAAAAGTTTTCATTTATCAATTGTTTTCTCTCTTTTTTTTCTTTTTTTTGTCTACCACCCCTCCTTGTTCTTCAAAAGGCTTCACAGAACAAAAAAAGCTGGGGCCAGGGAAAATCCTTCATTCATTAATGAAAGGCATCTATTACTGTCAAACAGCGACAGAGTTAATGTAAATAAATGAATTCTCCAACCCACTTAACTGTGGTTTATTATGAGCGAGCAAGGCATAATTGTGTTTCTGATCAGTTCAGATAAATTCAGAGGCACAATACCCCCACCCCCGGTGCCACTTCTCATTTGCATGCCAAGGTCTGCAACTAAGAGGGATATATCACATGGCTTATTACCGAGGCTTCAACTAATGACACTGGAATATGACAGGAAATATATTAAGGCAAATATGGTAATTCTAGGCTTTGTAGGGGGAAAGCCTCTTAAGTAAGTCAGCGGATGCTGCTTGCTGCTCCTTATAAGTGTTAGAAAACACATTTCTGAATGCTGAAATCTTAAGAAACCCATCTGCTTTGGCTATGTTTTTAATATTATTATTCAAACCAACCTATAACTGAGTAAAATGAAGTGATTTCAGTTTCAGCGCCTCCAGCCCCAACATGTGGTAAATGACATTTTCGTCACTGTGCGCTCCAGAGGAAATGTAAGTGGGGTTTAATAGAAAAACACGCAAGTCTGTGATGCAATTTAGCTCAAAGTGCTGCATCATGAGCACACGTGTGTTTAGCATAAGTTACTCCAGTGGGAACTGGGCCCAGAACCTGTCGTTTTTTCCACACGCCAAACAGCTGAGCATCATAATTTTGTTGACACGGTTACCAGGCCGTTCATATGCTTTAAATTCACTCAACTTATAAGACAGCAGGTTTCTAGCTGATGAATAAAAAGCCACTCACTGTAATAGACCTTCAGTCATTAATCATCTGGATGCTGACGTCTTCATTCGCTACAACAATGACCCACTGACAGAAGGGACAAGTGGTGAGGAACGGCTTGATGAACGCGATCAAATCGAGGTAATAAACGTCTCTGATCTCAGCTCGTCTGGAGCTGGGCCGCGTGACACCACTAACTAAAACGCTGAACTATGGAGTTTCTCGAGGGAACACAAAGTCTCATCTTCCACACTAATCTTCAAGGAAAAATATAAAAAAGAAAGAAAGAACTTGTACATGCTTTGCCAAGTCATGTAACAGTCATGTAGCTGTTGTTAAACTCTTTCATGCACCTCTTTTTCTGATAACCATGAATGTCGTTTAAGTCGTCACATGTTGCCAACTGTTACTTGTCATGAGGAAGTGACACGCTTGCTTTGTGCTGTCAGCCAGGAATCGGTTGGTGCGTGCGGAGATGAAACTGTCTCAGTAATTCATTTTTAGTGCAGCTCAGAGGATCAGACATACAGTACTGTGACTGTGAGGTCTAGTGGTTAGATGGCGACTTTTTTTTTTGGTAACAGTTAGACCACTTTTCCCTCAATTTGGTGCCAGGCTGCCTAGCAACCCAATCTTTTACACACATTTTGATACGTAGCTGCTGTAACATGAGCCAGCAGGAGCTAGATGAGATGGATAAACATATAGGGGACTGCAGTTAGATAAAAGATGAATTGGATGTTGAGCCAAACAGAGCAGGGAATGTGGAAGTGCAGAGCAGCAGGGGGACCTTAGCTGAACTGAGCAGAGAGTCCAGAGTGTGGAGAACTAATCAGAGTAAATGAAAAATGAAATCCAGAGAAGAGCAGCCGAATTAGACAGGTTTCAGGCCTGAGGAGCAGAGCCGAGGAGGGGCACGGCTGCAGATCAAGGCACAGTGGCGTGGATGAGAGAGAGATGTAGATCCGGTGATTCAGAGGTAGATTTGGATGGTGTGATAAACATTCAATGCTGAAAATAACTGATTAAAATGTGTTTTTTATTCTGTTGTAGGCAACTGTGAGGTCAGTTGCAAAATGTTGGCAGTGAGTGGTTCAATCTGCTTCACAGCAAGCACTAATTTTATACCTTACTTATTTTAGCATAACTAGTACCGCTCGTTAAGTAAATTTTTATGCTTTAAATCCAATATATATTTCACCTTTTGATATGTAATGAAATAATTCAAATAATTTGTGAAACTAATAACACCATCTATCCATCCATCCACTCTCCTCCACTTATGTCATGAAACTCTGGGGCAGGCAAGGCGGTGGACCCCAATGCAGGACATGAAAGCCAAAAAGCTAAACTTAAAACAAAGCTTTATTAAAGAGAGGTGAACAGAAGGCAGGGCTGGTCAGGAGCCAGCGGCACAAATTACAAGTTGCTAACTTAACTTGACCAGACTTGAACCAAAGCAAAAACATAAATCCAGAACAGGAAGCACACAGCAGGGAACTGATGACAAGGATGCAACAACAAGCAGAGGAAACTAAGGACTTAAATACAATAGGGCCAATGAGGGGAGTGGGCACAGCTGGAAACCCAGGTGAACACCATTCCATTCTCTTCCGCTTATCCGGGGCCAGGTCGCGGGGGCAGCAGCCTAAGCAGAGAAGCCCAGGCTTCCCTCTTCCCAGCCACCTCCACCAGCTCATCCGGAGGGACCCCAAGGTGTTCCCAGGCCAGCCGAGAGGTATAATCTCCCCAGCGTGTCCTGGGTCAGCCACAGGGCCGCCTCCCAGTGGGACATTCCCACAACACCTCACCCAGGAGGCGGTCGGGAGGCATCCTAATCAGATTCCCAAGCCACCTCAACTGGCTCCTTTCGATGTGGAGGAGTAGCGGCTTTACTCTGAACCCCTCCCGGATGGCAGCATTCCTCACCTTATCTCTAAGCGAGAGGCCAGTCACCCTAAGAAGGAAACTCATTTCTGCTGCTTGTGTAGCAGGAGGAGTAATTATTGTGCAGCGACTCCGCAATTGGACCGTTGTCGCATAAAAGGCAGTATTCTCCTGAGTAGTCTCCATCTTGCTTCCCATATGCGCACTTTCGGGTTTTCATTGTGCTTTTCCCCTTCGCTGCAGCAGAATATGCTGGCGGATACCTGGTTTATCTGTTACAGGGAGTTTGGGTTGGAGCTGGCGGCAATTCGCTTTCTACGGCGCCACCATTGTTCGCTCTCCATTACACCTCCGTGTGCTGCTGCTTTGTTTTGCTTTGCTTTGCTTTGGATAACTGATATTCTGCTTTGCTTACTGTCTTGTTTACCGGGCAATTGCTTTGGACCCGACTAATCTTTTGTTATTAGTATTATTCATGCTCGCGGCACCTTGTGGACTTGGGTTGCACGTCATGCCTGCCGCCTATAAATCCTGAATAGTGGAGGATTAATTTGTGGTAACCTGTTGTGCAGAGCTGATTGGTGGGAGGGAGTGCTGATCTGACTGTGTTCTCTTATCCCTATATCCATTGTTTTAATTACTTTAATTTATAGAGCACCTGAGTTCTTTTATTATTTTGTGAGTGCTCTCGCTTTTATTGTTTTTTAAAATTTGTTTCCTATCTTTTTTTTTTAGGAGCTGGCGGCTTAGGGTGGATGCGGTTAGGGAGTCCTTGATGGTGGGATTTGCTTTGTTTCAGTGATTACCAAAGCGCTCTCTGGCGTGACACTGTGGTGTGCGTGCGTGTTTATGTATGTAGGTAAGGAGAGTTGGTGTCCACAGGTAAGTAGATGATTTTAGTCTTGTGAGACTCCTGCGTGCCACCGGTAAGCCCCCTGCTCCAAGTGTATGCTGTTTTATTTTATTGCAATTCTGATTTTTATATTGTTAATAAAGACACATATATTATAAATTATCACGTCTCTGTCTTAAATGAATCAAACCTTTTAGACTTTAGTAAATTGATATTTAATTATTGTGGATTTCCCTGGGTGAAACTCCCAGGGTGACGTTGTCGGACATATTTTTATTTTGTGATTAATTGAATATCTTTCGTTGCTCCCCGCACCACACTTGTGTTCGCAATCTTGTTCTTTCGGTCACTACCCAAAGCTTGTGACCATAGGTGAGGGTAGGAACATAGCTCAACCGGTAAATCGACAGCTTCACTTTTACACTAAGCTCCCTCTTCACCACAAGAGACCGGTGCAGCGTCCGCATCACTGCAGAAGCAGCCCCTTTCCGTCTGTCGATCTCCCGCTCCCTTCTCCCGTCACTCGTGAACAAGACCCTGAGATACTTGAACTGCTCCACTTGAGGCAGGAACTTGTCCCTGAGCCGGAGAGGGCACTTCACCCTTTTCGGGCTGAGGACCATGGCCTCAGACTTAGAGGTGCTGATTCTCACGCCAGCCGCTTCACACTCGGCTGCGAACCGTTCCACTGCGAGCTGGAGGCCACCACCTAATGAAGCCAACAGGACCACGTCATCCGCAAAAAGCAGAGATGAGACTCTGAGGCCATTAAGGGAGAAGCCTTCCGCTACCTGGCTATGCCTAGAAATTATGTTCATAAAAATTATGAACATAATTGGTGACAAAGGGCAGCCCTGACGGAGTTCTACACTCACAGGAAACAAGTCCGACTTATTACCGGCTATACCGACCAAGATCTCAGAGACTGAATGGCTCGCAACAATGGGCCAGACACCCCATACTCCCACAGGACCTCCCACAGGATACTCCGAGGGACACGGGGACATACCTTCTCCAAGTCCACAAAGCACATGTAGACTGGTTGGGCAAACTCCCACGCACACTCGAATATCCTTGAGAGGATAAAGAGCTGGTCCAGTGTTCCACGACCAGGACAAAAATTGCATTGTTCTTCCAGGATCCGAGGTTCGACTAATGGGTGGATCCTCCTTTCCAGCTCCCTGGCATAGACCTTACCGGGGAGACTGAGGTGTGATCCCCCGAAAGTTGGAGCACACCCTCCGGTCTCCCTTCTTAAAGATGGGGATCACCACCCTGGTCTGCCAATCCAGTGGCACTGCCCCAGATCTCCACGTGATGTTGCAGAGGTGTGTCACCCAAGACAGCCCTACAACATCCAGAGCCTTCAGGAACTCAGAGCGAATCTCGTCCACCCCAGGGGCCCTGCCACCAAGGAGTTGTTTAACCCCCAGGTGAACACAATAATACTAATACAATAATACTAATACAAAAAGAAGCAAAGCAGAACACAACACATGGGGATCAGAAGACAGTCAAAATAAAACAGGACTAGACAATATACACGGGAAACACTGGGGAACTAGAAATCAAAACATAACTTTATAACACAACCAGGAACAGAAACAAAGGAAGCTCTAAAGGAAAACAATTCAAAAAGAAAGTACAAACAAAAACGCTCGGTCAAAGGACTGAAAAAAGGACAGCTTATCCTTTTTTTTCAATCTTACATATGATTAGAAAAAAATTAGATGAAAACTCCTGCAGGGTGACATTACTGCTGCTTTCGCTGGACGGGGTCAAAATGGCAATGCCCCCAACCCCGGTGGTTCTAGGAAGTTTGGAATTCGGGCAATTCTAGTGTTCAGTCACCAGCTTCATTTCTCAGACCTGGAGGCTGTTTCTATCTTTCATATATGAGCTGTAACTCCGAAAAACTATGAGCTAGAGCGGCCGTGGTCTCAGACTTGAAGGTGCATTTGGACTGCAAATTACAAATCGTTTCATTATACCATTGTGAAGTCATAGATTATTTATAGTAGACAATTTTGATAATTCGCAGCCATGCCCAAAATCATTGATGTTTGTTTTCACCCTGCTGTTTGGTCTCTGCTTGCGCGCACACACACACACAACTCAGCACTGCCCTGTAAATCCAGAGTTTTCCATTGCTGGCCACTGTTCATCTTTAATGGAGCATGAGGGGGTGCTCCAGCGTTTTGCTGACGGGCGCCAACACAGTTGTTAAGTATTACTCATTCCCTTCCCCGAGCCAGATCAGGATTAGATGTAGAAATAGCGTTCTCGGTGATATCTCACATAGCTGAATGTTGAATAAATAAAAGAGATTTAACTGCAAATAAACAATTCTGGGGTCTCAGGGGCCTTTTACAATATTGCATATTTACAGTTAAAATCATCTCAGAATGATTCTCTGCTGTATAACTGTCCTCGTCCTATTCAGTCATGTACCACTGAATTCCCAGATACACATAATCTCACTAGCACACTGTCTTTTTTTAATGCACAACAATGCCTGTAGCAGGGTTCAAGTACATTTACAAGATTTATGTTTGTTCTTGTGTCTCTCTTGGGGCTCACTTGCTCCAAGTTTAAGACTCAACTTTGCTTCTTTTTTCCCCCCTTTTTTTTTACAATCGAATGGATGTACGCAGAGCACGTCCAGCCCATTGTGGGAAAACGCGTATAATGAATCAGGAAGACAACAGCAAAGCTTTCAGAGGTTGGTTGGTGTCTGAGTGTCTTTTCAATCATCACCATCGAGGACTCCAAGGTGAAAATCCCAAAGCTCTCACCATTTGTCAGTCAGTGCTAGTCATACCAGCCTAACAACAAGGGAAGTGTTGTTTGTCCAGGCATGTATGTACAGTATGCATGTGTGTATATAAAAGTAAAAAAAAAAAATCAATCAAAAGTTGTCTGGCACTTCTTTGTGAATAAATATTTTCTCTGCTTACACCCAGGTCTTTAGCTCTAAGTATGTAGAGCTCTAAAATATGTATAGATACAGAGTATTAACAAACTCTGACAAACAATTTAACTTCTTACTTTACAAGATTACTACCATTAAAAAGTAATCTATTATGTCACTTGTGAGCGCACACTTGAGTCATCAAACATAAACCCGATTTCTATTAGCTTGCACCTCTTGGTTATTTTGAGTTCCCACCTACCCATCTACCCGTGAGGTAAAGTCAGCACATCCGATGTATAAAGTGTTCATATTAATAGCTTTTCTCTGCCTTCTAAATAGCAACAAGCTTGCTAATCTCCAGTGGAGAGCTAGCTTTAGTTGACGTAACATCTAGCCATCTCCAGCATCGCGCTCTTCCTCAGTTAGCCAGAGGTTAGCAAAGACAAAGTGGAAAAGTCAGGGAGATGAAGAAAGTAGAACGGAGTGCTGGGAGGCTAGGCATGCAGCAAAGGGTGAGGTAGCAGAGGAAAAGTTATATAGTGAGTATTTGAGGCACTACAGAAGGAGAAATGGACTTATATCAATTGGCTAGGCAGAAAGATCAAGCTGGGAGGGATGTGCAGCAGGTTAGGATGGTTAAAGACCACTAATGAGTGAAGTTGATTGTGTTGATTTTGAGGAGCTGATGAATGTAGAAAATTAAGAGAGAGGAGGATGGATGGAGGACAGTTAGTGAAGCAGGAAGTGCAGAAGTAAGGAGGAAGTGAGGGCATCAATGAAGAGAATGGAGAATGGAAAGGAATTTGGTCCAGACGACACACCTGTGGAGGTATGGAGATATAGGAGAGAGAGAGCAGTGCACCTTTTAAGCAGGTTGTTTTTAACACAATCTAGAAGAGTAACAGGAAGCCTGAGGAATGGAGAAGAAGTGGACCGGTACTGATTTTCAAGAACAAGGGTGATGTGCAGAGCTGTAGCACCTACAGAGGGATAAAGTTGGTTAACCATACGGTGAAGCTAGGGAAAGAGTTGCTGAATTTAGCTGAACAGGCGAGGTGGCCATCAGTGAGCAGCAAGAAAGAAAGAGCACTACATATGTGATATTTGCTTTGAGATGGATGAAGAAGTGTATATAGCTGGTCTGAGGGAGTTGCACTTTATCTTTATGGCTTGGAGAGGTGGAGGTATGCTCTGGAGAGTAGAGGAATGAAGGTCAGTAGAAGGAAGACAGAATGCATGTGTGTGAATGAGAGGGACACCAGTGGAAAGGTGACAATGCAAGTTCTTCAGATGTTACCTGCTGAAGTAACAATTTGCTCATTTTGATTAGCATTTTACTTTTAAATACGTCTTCAAATAATAGACTGTACATCCAACAATCTGATAGCTAGTCTGACATGTTGTGGGTGTGTTCCCTGCAGCTATATAGAAAAAATTAATGTATGCGAGTTATAACCACTGAAGGATTGCATCCTTCTTCCTTGCTATATTATTATTATGCATATACTCCACTGAATTTACTTTTAGTCATGCACAGCGGAGGGAGTTCTGGCTCTTTAATCTGCATTTAATGTAAATTAAAGATTTGGCCCCATTGTTCCTTCCCGAGAACACTGTTAGAATAATTTGCAATTTTATCTCATGTGCATTGAAATATAAGGTTTACAGTGTGTTAAGGAGTGCATGCCCGCTGTATGTGTGCGTGAGAAAGCAAAGGGAAGTTTGTGTGTGTGTGTGTGTGTGTTATGTGTGCATTTGTTAGAGATGTTTTGCACAGTGGAAGAGGTTGCCCAGAGTGCTCTCATCTGTAACAAGAGCCTTTGTATCGACATGCTCAGTTCTCATCATAAGTAGAAGAAAGGATGTGTGGAGCTTATCAACATGAGAATGCTGTCAGTAGTTTGGACTTCTTTTTTTCCCCTCTTTCAATTTCCTGTTTTGAAATTATACTCTTTATTCAAAGATAATAATTATGTTCAACAAAATACAGTAGCTGCTGAATATTTATGAGAGAGCCACATAGCTGACTGTGGGAGGTACAGTATATAGGCAATACTATAAGTACAATATTTGAATTATTATCAGTCTCATTATTAATAATTCAATACTTTTTAATCTATTCAGGAATTCCACTGATACAACTTCAAGAATGGAGTTGCTCTAGAAAAATGTGACATTAAAATAATTGTGTTTTTGAGACTTAATGATACCTAAAAATACTAAAGATTTTCTACTTAATGTCTAAAATCTCAAGATATCAAACACAGCTCAGCACTGTGATGGGAAAAAAACTATTTGAAAATGAAATGTTGAATATTTAACAATGAAATTCTTCCTTAAAAAAATGGTTTCATTTTGACCGACAATCCACGAATCTGTCATTATACTTGACAGCTATGTGGAATGATATGATATGTGGCAGTGGCAGCCAGAGGGTTGCCGGTTCGAGCCCCTGTCCCTGCGCTGGTGTTGTGTCCTTGGGCAAGACACTTAAACCACATTGCCTATTTAAAACGGTAGCGCCGGTCTCTGGCTGCATGACCGCAGATGCTCGTCCCTGGATGAGTGATCTGAAATGCTCATTTCGTTGTGTGCACAATGACAATGGGTTGAATCTAACATCTAAAAGGGCTATTCCCATTTTCTAACGGCTATATTTTGAGGCAAAAACAATTCCCCTTACTGGAATCAGTGTATTAGCTCATGCAGACAGAAATACATCTTTTGCATATAATGTTTTTGTAATTTTGTTAAAGCAACAATTTCAAATGTTCTACGTTTTGACAGTTTTCTTTTATACCAAAATGCTCATGATTTAGGCCTGAACACATAAGTGGTGGTACAAATTAAATATACTAGCACAGCTGTTGCACAAATTGAACAATGTCCCACTAAAAGCGCTTAAAAATTAGGTCTTAATTGGGAACTTACTAGCGCAAGTCAGTAACTGATAATATCATGAAAAAAGTCTGGCAAATTCTCATATTCTGCATTAAAAACACATTTCTTATTTCTGCCTTGTTTATGTTTTAATTGTGATGATTGTGGCTTCATTTATGCATTCAGTACTTGGTTGCAGCAACTTTTGCATGAGATGTGGCATTGCTGAGGTGTTACTGTAGCCTAGCCTTCAGCTCGTCTGTATTATCGTGTTCTCCCTCTTGACAATACTCCAAAGGTTCTCTAAGGGCTTCAGGTAAGGCAAGTTGGTTGCCCAGTTAAGCACAGCAATAAGATGGTTAGCAAAGCATTTTGTAATAGATTTGAGTGCTAAGTCCTGCCCACAGTGCTCACAAGAAATCTTATAGGAAATCAGCATCTTCGTAAAGCTTGTGAGCAGATGGATGAAGTGCTCAGAAACCTACCAGTAAGTAGATGAACTTGATAAAACACAGTGGACCAACCACAACCAACCCCAGCAGGTGATGTGGTACCCTGAATCATCACAGACTATAGAAACTACGCAGTAGACTTCACACACTTTGGTTTCTGTGCCCCTCAACTCTTCCTGCAGACTCTAGGACCTTAATTTCTAAACCAAATACAAAACCTTCTGAAAAGAGGACTTTGTGTTGCTGAGGAACAGTTCAGTTCTTTTTAAGACCGGTCCGATGTTGTCTGCGGTTCAGGAGTGGCTCGATATTAGGGATGTGACAGTTGTGGCTGCTTTCCTGTGCGTGCTGGCTCTGATTACACTGACACTAGCCTCAGTCCACTCATTGAGAAGCTCTCCTGAGTTCTTGACAACTTATCTTGACAGTCCTCTCCAGACTGCGGTCATCCCTCTCGCTTGCATCTTTTCCTGCCACGCTTTTTTTCCTTCCAGGCTTTTCCAGGCCTACACAGTAAAAAAGTGTACGTGCAGAAAGTCAAAGCCATTTCAAATTTCGAGGGAAAAATCTACATTTCTGCTTTAGCCATGGCAGAAAGGATTAAAAAAAAAGTGAAAGTGTAGATTAATTAAACTCAAAAGTCTACAACTATAGGTAGCATACAGTCCAATACAATTTTATTTTTCAAATATGGTGTTTGTTGTCACCATACAGTCTTGAGCTCTGCTGTGACATTGTGAATAGGCATCCTAAGAAAGGTCACCAAGCATCTTTATGTTTGCTGGGATGCATGTTGTATGTAAACCTTATGACTGCTTCAGATTACTTGGAGGGAGTCACATTGCAGTGCACTAAAAGTTGGTCTTGCATGCCAGGCATCACCCCCTGCAGTTGTATTTATGTTTATGCTCCATTTCCTTGGTCCCAATGATCATGATAGCCCTGGCCCTGATGCTTTTCAGACAGGACCTGAATGCTAATGAAACAGTAAAATGCAGTGGCGGTGGACAAAAAAGACATCTGGATATTAACTCTGTCCCTCTGAGTAGGTCAAGCATCACAAGATGAGGGCAGTTGTGAAGATCCAAAAGTGTGGAGGGACGTAAAGCAACACTCTCTGAACTGATAACATTTTCGTCAGAGCGGCTGATTAATTCGCTGTCTGCTTGCATCCATGCAAGCCTTTGCCTTTACGGTCTCGCGTGCACCGCAGCATTTACAATGAAACCTCGTCATATGGTGCTTTACCTTGGAAGCTTGTGGAGTTGAGGTATGCTTGCGCACTAATGTTTAAAAAAGCAAAACACAGGGGGTGGGTAAAGGAGTAACAGAGTAGAAAGGAAATAAATGCCATCTGTGCACTTTTTCATTGAGAAAATAATAAAGATGTTTGGCAAAACAAACCCTTCAATCAGTCACAGCAGAATATTTGCAGCAGCGTTTCACAGCTCTACACTCTGGCTCATTGCCAGGGATTTTAACTACAGACTATATATTTAATCTTACTCTTGTAACTTTTCAGTCCCGTGCAACAAAAATAAACAGCGGCTTTTAAAATTCCGCACCAGTAACTACAGATTCTACAGTGATGAGGGTTTTTAATTTGTCAGTGACCTTCAAATTTACCGGTCTGTGGAGTATTGATGAAACCATAAGGCTTCTAGCAAGCACTATCATAAAATACTGTTTACTACTTACTGGCAATTCTTTTCATTTAGATACTGTTTTTGTAGACAGCCAGTTTTAAACCGTAAACCTCGAGAAAAAAAAATGGCCTATTTCAGCAGGATGGACAGCTCGAAGCTCTATTATTTTACACATTGCCCAGCCCTGCTTGTCCTTTAACACAGCACCACCTAATCTTCATCGTTCCTAACGGTGAAGATTGCTCTCCATAATTTATTCCTCCAAATACCCCTTTTTTAAATGTCCTCTGGTTGTATGCGTGCATGCTGCTGTGCAAGCGAGGAACCTTTTAAACGCTTCAGCAGTCCTTGTCAAAGATGGCTGAATCGGGCCCACCCAAAAGATAACTGCACGTATGAATGTAAAATATTTCTACAACCCTGTCATATAAATGCCAGTTTAATTAATTTTTTTTTTCACAGGGTGCTAGAAGCCTTAAGTGAGGGCTGAGTCTGCATCCAAAAGGGCGATGAATAAGAGAAAAGATAGCCAGTTAGTTTTATAATGCCACCAGTGTTTTGTGATGATGGCACCTTCTTATAGCTTCTCTCAGACCAGAGCCTCTCTGTGGACCATACAGAGACTCTGGGAAACAGTTAATGACCCTGTAAACAAGCGAGCAGAGCCTGTATAGCTAGCAAGTTGCTAAATGTCAAAAGAGAGAGAAGCAAAGCAAGAGCAAATAGTTTAAGAGAGTTCTGGGCTAGCGTGAGATAGGAGGTTTTCTTTTTCTTATATCTGGTGTAACGCCAATTATGGGAAGGGGTGTCCGGGTGTTGGAAGAGGTCCATTCAAATCAGTAATTTAACTGGGGAGGAGGGGTCAAGGTTTGGGGTCACATATGCGCACACAGAAATATCCATTGATGCCTGAATCAATTTAATTCTCCCTCTGAGGTCGTCAGTAAACTAGCCAATAAAATGAAAGCAATAAAAGAATTCAATCCGCAGTCGTGCGTTTAAAAAGGAGACTCTTTATTTGCATTTGATTAAAGGGATGAGGATGGAAATGTAAATATTCTCACCATATAATTAAGTTTGACAGTGTCTGTCGACATCTTTGAACCCTTCATTTGCTGCATCTTGCTCTTGCGGTTAAACTAATAAAAGGGTGTAAACAGACATGGAGAAATCTGATAAATCAAGCATCAGAACCCCAATTTATTTCGATTAAAATTCACTGGAAAGCTCGGGGCGAGTTATGGCTTCACTTTTATCTGATCTGGACAAGTGTAAACATAATTTCTAGGTTTCCAACAGGTATCCAAGAAGAAACATGTTTAACAAAGACAAAATGCAAAGAAATGTGTCAGCTGGAGAGCGCTAATTCATAGAAATGCCTGTAAACAAAAGTCAAACTGTGGGACCTATTGTAAATAAACAGGTAAATCAATTAATAACCAGAAGAACATGTGACAGAGGAATAACTTCTGTTCGGGCTTGAAAAACAGCAGTTGGTGAATCAATATTGGTGCTTCTTGTAGGTAAGCTAATTGAGAGTAGTACTAAATTGACTTAGCGGGGAAAATATCTATGCTTATTTGTCAGTGTGATATCATGAGATGGCATGAAGCAAACAGCACATCCATTCATCATATTTTGTGTCATGTTTACACAATCGCAAGTGTTTTTGTGTGACATTCAATGAAGCTCAAACGCCAATCCTGGAAAACGTTATGGTCAGATGGTCGATTGATTATAATGACAGAATGCAGGTTAAGGTGAGGGTTAAGGTCGGGGGTTAAATTGTTCCTCATCTGTGCAGAGAGATTAATGGACAGTCAGAATGGGGGTTGAACAGCACATAAAAGCAAAAAGAAATGCAAAATGACTTAACCCCGCCATTTTAGATCATATTTAAAACATTCGCTTTTCTTAAACTAAACCTGGGCAGTGTTCAGCCTATATTTTTAACAGAGGAGCCCAAAGAAGCTCTGCTGCCTGTTTCTAAGTCTATCTGCCTGTCCATTTCAGGGTGGCAGGGGGAGCCTATCACAGGGCAAAAGGCAGGCTACACCCTTGACAGGTTGCCAGTCCAGTTGCTAACAGAGTGACAGACCCCTACAGCCAACCAGGAACACATTCACTCTGAGGTCACAATACTAACCATTTCACTACTACCAGTACAGTATCTGAATTTAGCACTGACAGATGTGCCCATAAAAAAACAAAAAAAACAATGTGCAATTAAAAATAATGGGTAAAAAAATCCATCAAAAATTAATACGGAAATTTTCTTCATTTTAAAACGATACCTTGTGCAATTCTTTTTACAGAGTTGTTTCCAGTTCTGTCTGCCTTATTTGTTTGCCTGTTGCTGTTGTGATCATGTTTAGCGTTTGTCTGCATGTCTCAGTGTTTGTCGTGTCTTTTTGGGTACTTCTGGATGTACTTTGAAGGTTAGTTTTCATTTGTATCTTTCTTATTTCCTTATTTCAGCACAGATGAGAAGGAAATGTTAGTGGAACTGATGAGGGCTGTGGATGTAGTCCTGTCGTCTGCTTTGCTGGATTCCCTGTGCTTCTACCCCTGGATCCTTGTGGCACTTTTCCTGTTTTGTTTTGGGGTTTTTTTTGTTTGTTTGTGCGTACCTTGCTTTTTTTGCATCACACATAAAGGCTTGTCCTTCCTTTGTTTTCAACCTGCCCATGTGTTCTGTGTTTGGGTGCTCTCTCCAGCATGACAAATACAGTACAGTGCAACAATCTTGAGCCACCCTGCAGAGTTTTACTTTGATCACTTTATATTTTGCTAGGAAATTGGAAATATGTACAGGAATTTATTGAAATGTGCAAACATACATAGAAAAACAGTACATAATGCAAAAAAAAAATTTTTTTTGTACAATTCTAACAAGCTTGAAAGTCAATATTTGGTGTGAGCACCTTTATTCATCAGCACAGCCTGAACTCTCTGAGACAGATTTCTCATCATTTCTTTAAGTAGTCAGGAACAGTTCTTCAGGCTTCTTGAAGGATATTCAAAGCTCTTTTTTGGATGTTTTTGCCTTCTGTTCTGTTCCCACCTTCTTCAATAATGTTCGCAGTCCAGGCTCTAGGGAGGCCAGTCTATGGCTGATAGTGTTCCACTGTGTGTTTTTCTATCTAGGTATGCTTTTACTGCATTGGCAGTGTGTTTGGGATCATTGTGATGCTGAAAAATTAAGTTGTTGCCAATCAAATGCTTTCCAGATGATATTGCAACTAATGTATCTGGGAACAAGCTTTCTGGAAACTAATTTCAAAGGGATATCTTTGTAGGACAACCACACATTCTGACCTGGCAGATAACAAGGAGCCACGTAATTGGCCAGGCAGCAATTGCAGTCAGCGGCGTGGAGCAGGGCAGCCTTAGTTTAGTTCTAAGATGTCATGGCAGTGCCTTAGGTGGAGCTGAGTAAAGGCACAGCCAATACCTCTTCTTGGGATAGGAATGGGGAGCAGCTTCTAATGGTAAAAGTACATGCAGTGTATAAAGATTGTGAGTTAACCAAGAATAATAGGAGCAGCAACGATATAGACCTGAAGGTACTTACGGTGATTTCCTGAGACAATTAGCCAAATGGGTTCTGTTGGGTGATAGTGGCCAGTAGCTGACCACTGATCACAAAGGAACAAAGAAAGGAATGGAGAGATGCTTCATGTTTAGTTGCTGGGTGAGCCCTGAGTCCAAATGATTTTGGTACTGGATTCCACCAAAGCTGGTAAACAGAAAATCTTGATTAACACACAGTGTAGCAGGTAGCATCACTCCTCCAGGGTCAAATGCATTCTTCCCAGCTGAATTAGCTCACTGGTGTTCTCACAGGAGGAGCGCGATGCATCAGGCTTTGAACTGGATGGCAGAGGAGACTGGGAAGAGGAAGCAGGAGGTGCACTGCGGGCTGGTAGCTGACAGGACTTGTAATTTCTCTCCAGAGCTGGTTGTCGATACTAATGGCGAGAAAAACTAACACTTCAAAAGAGGTAGGCTCATCTTGTGAAGCTGATTCAGCCTTCATTGACTCATTTAATGCATGCAGAAACACCTTGCAGAGCTTTTACCTCCCAACCAGTCTCCGCTGCTAATGTTCTGAACTTGATTGCAAATTCTGCCACACTTCTGTGACCTTCTTTTAGGTTCAGCAGGCATTTTACTACATCTTATTCCCAGAGAGGATGATCAAAGGTTCTCATAAATTCCTTAAGAAACGAGGTAAAGGGGTAAGTCACCTGATCCAGCCAATAAACCTTATAGTTAGGGCTGGATCAGGTGCCTCTGAACCCTCCCTTAGTTATCCTACAAAAGGTCTAGACTGCTGGGGGCTTCCATGGAGTGTTTCTTATTCACTCACCTCTTGTCACTCTCTATGTGTTTATACACCGCTGTGCATTTAATCATTATTTATTATTGATCTCTGGCTCTCTTCCATAGTGTGTCTTTTGTCCTGTCTCACTCCCCCCAACCCCCAACTGGTTGCAGCAGATGGCTGCCCCTTGTCATCTGATTGTTCGGGCTTTCTGTGTATTACTGTAGGGTCTTTACCTTACAATATAAAGTGCCTTGAAGAAACTGTTGATGCGCTTTAGGGCTATATACATAAAATTTCACTTAATTTCATTGTAAGTATCAGTTTCATCAATTAAGTATTTGCATGTATTTAATTCCATTTCAATCAGCTATTGTTGCAGTCCATATTAGATGTCCGTCAGCTAGACAATTTTCTTAAAGAAAAAAGTTCCCTTCAGCATCACTATTAGAATTCTGTTTCTTTTCCTGCTTTTAATTACCAAAGTTAGAAGCCTTGTACTGAGTCATCCCTGACTGAAAAATACAATAAGCTGTGTGTGTAACAGCATTTGATCGTTTCTATCAGAATGGACTTACAGCACTATCTACTGAGTCAGAGAATGAAGAGTGGTTGTCATGAAGTTTCTACAAGGCTTCACCAAATGAATGAAATTAATTTGCCCAGTATCTCTCTCGTCCTTTTTCCACATTAGTATGAATTACATTTTTGTTTCTGTGAGGCATTCTGCAGAAATGGTCTTTTCTACATATCAAATACATCATAAAGTGTTTGCAAATAAGGCAACACACACACATGCCTCATCGTCCAATCAATGGTGCTTCAATCATTTTTCCTGTTCTTCTGTCCTTGTGACACACAACAAGTGGATTTTCACCTTAATCACAGCGAGCCACGGCTGTTTTTGTTTTGATTTGCTATGTGCTCAGTGAGAGTCAGAGACAGCAGTCTGAGCAGTAGCACTGGAGGCAGATGATGTTCTTGGGGGTCATTAATTAACTCATCCAGAGCCTTTATTAGCTCCTTAATGGATCTGGTTAGTGCATATCAAGGGTTTGATTACCTCCTGTTGGCAATGGGGAGAGTCTGACTACATATGTGTGTGTGGGATATGTGTTTGTGAGAAACTGATGGAGTGCTTGCAGGTTTGTACTTTGCATGTGTGTTCATGGACGTAGGGATGTGTATGCAGGCACCTCCAGAGATATGTCTGTAAGGGCTTCATTTGACAGGGCCAGCAACTGGAACGAGAGGCCCAATTCCAATCCAGCTCCTCCACCCTCACATTCTGTGATGTGTGTAACTCTATGTAGAGTCAACTTCCAACTATAGAAGGATTTCTTAATAAAGGGGTAGGGTAGAAATTCAGCAGCAAGCTTTGGGAGGCTTTTCTGAGGTAGAAACGGGAACTGGTAATCAGCATCTTGAGGGGTTTATATTACTACTGGATAGATATACAGTATTGAGATCATATCATAATATGTCTAAACCTGAACATTGGATGATTATTCTATAGCTTGGTCTCAAAAACAACGTAATATTTTAAATATGACAATGACACCAAAAATTCATGCAAGACTGTGTAATTTCTCCTTTTTTTAATGACTGTCAGTGAATTTAAAAAATAATCATACTGTAAAAATCACTGACTACAATGCCTGTATTATGCATTATGGGGTCATTAATACCACAAACTCCCTAAGTAGTATAGTTATACAAAGGAAGTGGCTTAGCATTTTTGAGTTCTTTATATCCTCATCTCTGTATTTTGCAACTTGAACTGTACAATGGACAAATTTGCCTGTCCAGATAAATTGAAGGTTTTCCATTTACTGGTGTCATTTAATGAATATGTCAATTGATGGATTTCAAGCAAAAGCACTATTTGGAATTCACTGTGAAAATCCTCAGTAATTTCATTTTCTAATGCAAGTAGGTAAGCCAGCGCCTGGTAATTAGTACGTTTTATATTCTATGTTTGATGTTGGTTGGGACAACTTATGTACATTGTCTCACCTTCATATCACTTTCATACCACCAGACACCAAAACAGGCAGAATATGCATTACTAGGCAAGACATTTTTGAGTCTTTTATAATGTTATACTATTCAAGGTCTCTGGAGCTTGAACAAAGGCGACTGGACTGCTTTTTGTTTTTTGAAGATGTTTCACCTCTCATCCAAAAGGCTTCTTCAGTTCTCAAACCAAATGGTGGAGAGACCCAGGTATTTAAACCCCAGTGGGTGTAGTCTCCTGCAGGTGGCTGTGACCCTCTATTGCTCATGTGCATAAACACATGCGCCAAGGTGTGAAAGGAGGCGTCAGTCGTTACAATCAGTTGTTTCAGCTGAAACCAATTTGGGACTTCACTCCATTGTATTAAGTGACCTGTTGAGGTCACTGGAACAAAGGTGTGAATGGCGCCTGGGGACAGCACTGTGAGTGGGGAAAAGTTGGTGACAACGCTTACAATGCTGTCCTGAGCTCCCTCCCCAGGGTTTGAGAACTGAAGAAGCCTTTTGGATGAGAGGTGAAATGTTTCAACGAAACAAAAAGAAGTCCAGTCGCCCTTTGTTCAAGCTCCAGAGACTACCATGACCTGGATGTCTGAGAACTTACACAGACATTACCTTCAAGAAACTCATACTTAAAGACACTGAATAACTTAAATGCTACCTTGATATTGCCCTTGGCCATGAGCTGCAGCACCCAGATGCGGTGTGACCAGGCATTGTAGTTGCTGGGATAGCGGCCTGCCGCATCGGAGCACACCTTCATCTCTTGGTGGAGTGTCCTGGCCAAGTGGTCACTAAGCTGTTGGTTTCTCTCCACATCACCTTGCACTGCTTCAGCCTGCTGGTGCTGATTCTTATTGTGGTCCAAAGCAGGGAACTGATTG